>VZQC01001310.1:1468354-1500322 GCA_009823505.1 Rhizomys pruinosus
AAAAAAAAAAAAAAAAAAAAGAGGGTGGACTCTGGAAAATAATGGATTTAACCTTTAGTGAATGGGGCCTTTCCTAGAATCCCAAAATCACACGAATTACTGGCTTTGTGTCCAAAAAATAAATGGTAGCTGGAAGAGTGGAAGGTATCAAAATTGGAGGCAAAGTGATTGGAGTTCTATAATGTGGATGTGTGACAATCATTCTTGGGCCTAAAATTTCTCATTTATAAGAGAAGGTAGTTTTTGTTTCTGATTCTTTTTTTTTATTTTATGTATTTTTGTATGTGTATGAATGTACTGTCTGCATGTAGGTCTGTGCACCCATATCGTGCAATGCCACAGAGGTCAGAAGAGGGTCTCGGATTCTCCTGGAATTGGAGTTACAGACGGTTCTCAGCCGCCATGTGGGTGCTGGGGATCGAACCCGGGTCCTCTGCAAGAGCAGTCGGTGCTCTTAACCACTAGGCTATCTCTCCAGCCCCCTGATTCTTTTTTTTTTATGTGTATGAGTGGACTGTCTGCATGTAGCTTGGTGCGCCCGTGTTGTGCAATGCCGCAGAGGTCAGAATAAGGCATCAGATTCCCCTAGGTGCTGGGAATCGAACCCAGGTCCTCTGCAAGAGCAGTCAGTGCCCTTAACCACTGAGCCATCTTTCCAGCCCCTGTTTCTGATTCTTATAGCCCCTGAATAATAGTCTAACATGGATGGTATGGGGTTAAGAAAATATAGTATTCATCCAAAAATGGAATGAAATGGGTAATCAGTAATTTAAAAAGTCTTGTTTGAGGAGTTGTTCATCCTTGTCAGAGGGCAGTTGACCTGCTGAGTCACCCTGGCAAATTTATAACTAAACTTTATGAGTGAATAGAGAAAGCCAAGTGTAGGATGTAGAAGAACCATAGCGTGAATAGTCTTCTTCCTTCTTCATCGTGACATCTGCTTGCTTATCATCTGCCAATGTGTTTAGTCAAAATGATCTGCTACTTTAAAACCGGGGGGTGGGGGGGGAATACGTTAACACCATATTTCAGGCATTTGTAAAAAGTCTGAAATCTGTTTTCAAGATTCTACTATTACCTTTGAAGTCCTTAGCTAAGGACGTTATATCTCCTTTTTGTGCTGGTTAAAAAAAACAAAACAAAAACATTTTCATAACTTAATTAGGTGCCTAATCACTGTGTTTTTTTTTTTTTTTTCTGAAAGGGGCTCTCATTTTGTAGCCAAGGCTAGTCTCAGACCCACTATCATCATGTATCACCCTTCTTAGCGCTGGGGTTATATGCATGTGCCATCACCCCTGGCTGCTATTGCTTAACCAATTCAAATTACATGAACCAGATAGAATGTAAATTAAAAGCATACTACTGACTGAGATAACAGAGAGGTTACAAAGCAACAAATTAATAGGGCTAACAGTGAACATGTAAAATTTTACAGTAACAAAATTACAAAAAGCAAATTTAAACCATTAATTTCTTTAATTTCAGAGTTTGGCTATCATCACTTTGACATTTTATAACATATAACCTGTAATATAGCTAGTGGGAAATACGTTTCTAAGCTAAGAATTTTAAACAGTTGTCATCATTGTGAAATGAAAAGTTCCACTGTCTGTGGTGAGCAACTGTTCATTCAGTATAGGTCAGTATTATTCAATTCAATTTACCTTAAATGTTTACTCACTAGTTAAAAAAAAAAAGTATATGAAAGTTCTGTGTAGTAAGCCCTATGCTCAGTACACAGCTGATAGTCTCTGTCCTGAAGGAATTCACAGTAAAATGGGGAAGGAGACAAGATATGTAAAGTACAAGGGTAAGAAAGGATGGCAAATGAGATTAAGGTGCTCTCTGGATAAAAGAAAAATAAGGTTTATATTAAGTGGAACTTTACTAGCTAATTGGAGGTGAGGGTAGGGACAGGGTAAACTGCAGTCAGAGAGGACCCGCAATAATAGGAAAACTCTGGGGCTGGAGAGATGGCCTAGCAGTTAAGAGCACCGACTGCTCTTGCAGAGAACCTGGGTTCAATCCCCAGCACCCACATGGTGGCTGAGAACCATCTGTAACTCCAATTCCAGGAGAATTCCAGTTCCAGGGGAATCTGACACCCTCTTCTGACCTCCACGGCATTGCACAACACGGGTGCATAGACCTACACACAGACAATACATTCATACACATAAAAATAAATAAATAAATAAAATAATAAAAAATAATAGGAAAACTCAGGTTTATGCATGGCTTTAAAAGGGTAGACTTGGGCCGGGCGTGGTGGTGCACACCTTTAATCCTAGAACTCCAGAGGCAGAGGCAGGCAGATCTTTGTGAGTTTAAGGCTAGCCTGGTCTATGGAGTAAGTTCCAGGACAGCTGGGGCTACAGGGAGACCCTGTCTCAAAAAAAACAAAAAAAAAAAAAAAAAAAAAAAAGGTAGACTTTGTCTAGGGGCTCTGAGGAGAGTTCAGGCCTGGAAGGCACAGACAGGCAGGCAGCATGGAGGGAGCTCTAATGAGAGTTCAGGCTCATGAAGCAGAGGGGCAGTCCCTTCTTACAGATCTCAGAGGAAGGTGGGAGGTTTCATGCCCAGGGGTTCATGACTAGTCCATAGTACTGCTTGTGTTAAGGTTATCTTCCATTCTCTGGGAATGGGGGTGTGTGTGTCCTGCATTCCAGGGAAGGAGTGCAGATTTGAAGATGTGGAGGAAGAGGGGGGAGGGGCACATCTAGTTCCCTTTATAGCAGTAGCCCTTTGATGTCCCAGAGTCTGACCACTCAAGCCAGTAAACTTCCTTGAGGAATTGAGAATTGAATGAGGACATCTGCTGTTCTCTTAGAATCAGACACTCCCTCCCCCCTTTTGGATTCTGTTGGGGATTAGAGCTTCACAGACAGGGTCTGGAATGGGACTTTGCCATTTCCTTTACAGAAGGTGTAAGAAAGAGGTTACTGAAGGTGGGTATGTCTTGGTGAGTCCCTAAGCCCCAAACCTAACACCTTCATGATCCAATCATCCCTCAACTGAGCCAACCAGCTAGGGAACCAACCCTTACCACTTGACCATTTGGAGGAACACTTCATATTGAAATCACAACAGACACAAACCTTTTATCTAAATTTGAATGACAAGGAGAGATAGAATAGAAGCCTGCGTTTATTATGAGAACAACAAATATGAATAATGACTTCAGGACAGGGTGTTCAATATTTAGGATGTTAGTCATTTATCACACTTTTATTTACACGTTTTAGTGGTCCTGTGGCAGGCTGAAGACATTTAGGGAAATAAATCCATGAGAAATTTATTCTGGAGAGAGGAAGTAGGTAAATCTGGTACTTAGATTTTTTTTTTTTTGTCTTTTCAAGACAGGGTCTCCCTGTAGCCCCAGCTGTCCTGGAACTCACTCTGTAGACCAGGCTGGACTTGAACTCACAAAGATCCGCCTGCCTCTGCCTTCCAAGTGCTAGGATTAAAGGCATGCGCCACCACGCCAGGCAGATTTTTTTTTTCTAATGACGGTATGTTCAAGAATTTCAAAAGAGCAAGTCAAGTTTTTTGTCTTGAAAAGGATTATAAAATTACATATGTCATTTCATCAACTTCCCAATCAAATTTCATTTTCATGAAAAAAAATACCAACTACTATTCTATTAGCTCATGAATATCTATTCATGAATCTATTCTATTAGCTCACGTGATACCTGTCCAACCCCCCCCAGACTGGGTCTTTAATTCATCTTCTATTCTCTCATGAATTTATTTTGATAGAAATTTAATTCCATTGCTGTTTCAAACAGCCTGCATGATGGTATGGTTATGGTCACAACTACTTGAGAATCCAAGGCAAGAGTATCACTTGAGCCCAGAAGTTTTAGACCAGCCTGGGGAAAGTAAGGAGACAAACAGAACCCAACTGAATGGGCAGAGGCGATAGCTTTGTGTTAGGGAGCTTTCTTAGTTGGCAT
Organism: Rhizomys pruinosus; assembly: GCA_009823505.1. NCBI lineage: Eukaryota > Metazoa > Chordata > Mammalia > Rodentia > Spalacidae > Rhizomys > Rhizomys pruinosus. The sequence continues at coordinate 1,472,317 of VZQC01001310.1, forward strand.
GAGTTCCCGGGTTCCATCTCCAGCAATGGCAATGTGATAGGAGAGTCAGAACAACAGCGACAAAAGCCTATCAAGATTAACATTTGAATGAAGGTCTTCCTTATCCTGGCATCAGGTAATAAACAGCATGTGTGAAACAAACCCACCGAAATCAGACAAGAGGGGAGAAGGGCTATACGAGATGAAGCCCCTCACGGCTAGATGCTTTGGGGGCTCTTTCCTCAGCTCACTAGCTCACTCCCTTTCTTGGGAGTGCTTCACCTTTTTTAAATTAATTATTTTTATTTTACACATATGAGTGTTTTGTCTGCATGCATGTAAGTGCGCCACATACATACAATGCTTCCAAAGGCCAAAAGGGTGTCAGATGCCCTGGAACTGGAGTTCCATGGATGGGTTTTAGCTGCAGGGTCCTCTAGGAGAGCAGTAGTGGTCTTATCCACTGAGCTCTCTCTCCAGCCCCATTTTTTCCTTTCTTAATGAGCTTTCTAAGGCTATTCCATGCCTAGCTTGAAAGGTGTGACATTTCCCCATCTCCTCCTGGTGGCTACCCAGATTGTCACCCTGTACTATGTCTCTATGTCTTGTATTTTTTTTTTTTTTTTTTTTTTTGGTCTTTTTGAGACAGGGTCTTTCTGTATCCCCAGCTGTCCTGGAACTCAGTATGTAGATCAGGCTGGCCTTGAACTCACACAGATCCTGCCTCTGCATCCTGAGTACTGGAATTAAAGGTATGTGCCACCACGCCCGACCTTTGTCTAAAATTCTAAAATTGTCCTTGAGCTTCCTTTTGAGTCCATCTCTAAATTTTTATATTAATGAGACTAAGGACCTCAAAAGGGAACTAGTTTCCCCAGCAACAGCAAAAACAAGAACAAAAGTACACACATAAACCATACCTTTGTTAAGACCACCAGCTTTGTTAATACTATTAATTTTGTCCACTTCCTTAATGTTAGGCAGTGGTATGTTTGGCTCTGAGGTTTGTTTTTTTTAAACAGCACATATTTTATGATGATGGTTGAAATCTTCAAGATGAACTGGAGGGTGCAACAACTGCCCTCTTGGCTTTTGCTGTTGTTCCACCACAGACTCTGTGTCTGAGTCTGTGATGGCCAAATTTAGATGTCTCAGTTCCTGCTCTCTGTAGGGTTCCGGTCTCAGCCTTGGCACTCCACGTACACCTCTTGCACTGGCAGGGCAGGCAGCCGCATTTGTCACACGTTGACTTCTAATGGTGGCTCTAGAGCCACAGAGGAACTGCGTGTGCATCTTGCAATGCTGCTGTTCCCTTCCTCATCTGCTGCTGCTGAGACCAAAGAGTTCTCTGCTGAAACAGAATACCTGTCTTCCCATCTCATTGGCCTCTCTTTCCTCAAATGGTAAGTTTTAGAGGGTTCTAGAGCTCTGACATGGAACAGTTTACTTCTTGCTGCCTAGGTTTGAAACACAGCAGCAGTATTCTAGTTGTCTGATCAGAAGAAAATCAACTTCTCTGAGATTTAATTTCCTCATTTATAAAATGAGTGTGAAAAATAGCCATTTTCTACATTGGTTATGAAGATTAAATGAATTTACATATGTAAAGAGCTTAGAACAGTGCCCAGACATTGCATTACTCATCTTTATTTTTATTATCATGTTCTCTCTCTCTCTCTCTCTGTTTCTCTCTATGATTGTATGTTTATTGCTGAGGATCAAAACATAGGCCCAAAGCCCACTGTGGTGGCACATGCCTTTAATCTCAGCACTTGGGAGGTAGAGGCAGGTGGATCTTTGTGAGTTCAAGGCCAGCCTGGTCTGCATAGAGTTCCAAGCCAGCTGTGGCTACAGAGCAACCCTGTCTCAAAAAAAAAAAAAAAAAAAAAAAAAGCACAGGCCCTTGAGCATAGGCAATTGGACATTGACTATCCCTGGCTCTATAATCATGTTGTTTATCATTCACTTCCTTGATGATTTCATCTGGTCTCATGGTTCAAATTCTATCTAAACATAGTAAACTTCAAATATATCTCTAATCTGGAATTCTGCCCTCAGCTACTGAATCATATATTCAGCTGACAGCTCTGTATCTTCAGCTGATAGTCTGATGAGCCCTGAAGGTTTAACATGTAAAAATTATCAATTTTTGCATAGTTTCTGTTTGTTCAGGTGCTTTTTTACATCCAAATTCGTGAGGAGATCCTATTCTATCCACCTTTAGAAGATCAAAGTTGAGGCTATTGAGACGGCTCAGGGGTGAGGCTTGCCACCACGCCCGACAACTCTGGGATCCATTTGCTGGAAGGAGAGAACCAGTTCCTGCAAGTTGGTCCCTGATGTCCCATGTGCTTGCTGTAGCATATGTACTTGAAACACACACACACACTCACACAAGCTACACGCCGCCACACACACGAACTTGCAACGCCACTAGCACACACCACCACACCACAACCACACACACCACATCACTTAAAACGACATGTTAGACTCCAACTCCAGCACTCCCACTGTTCTCCAAACTGTCACCACCTTTGGTGGGATACCACAGTAGCCTTCCCATCTCTACATTCTCTTGTCAGTATTAGCTTCCAGAACGATCCTACTAAATAAGAATGAGATTATTGGGGCTGCTGCTCAGCAGTTAAGAGAACTGGCTGTCCTTGTAGAAGACCTGGGTTCGAATTATAGCATCCACATGGCAGCTAAAACTGTCCGCTAATCTCCAGTTTTTTTTTTTTTTTTTTTTTTTTGGAGTTTTTTTTTGAAGAGTCTCCCTTAGTCCAGCTGGACTGGAGCTCATTCTGTAGGACCAGGATGGCCTTGACACTCCCCGAGATCCACGCCAAGATTAAAGGCATGCGCCACACGCCGGCTTTTCCATTCTTTTTTTTTTTTTGTTATTTGCCATAACTTCCAGTTTCAGGGGATCTCTCCAACACCATCTTTTTGATCTCATGGGGGGGTCATTGCTGTGACATGAGTGCATACACCACACACAGGCAATACACTCATACACATAACCATAAAACAACTAAATTTATAAATTTTTTTTTTTCCATTCACGTGTATGAATTATGTGTGTGCATAAGTTGTGCACCTGTGACGTTGCAACATTTGCCGCGGGAGGTCAGAAGGGGCGTGGACGGAACTGGAGTCCATGGAACTGGAGTTTCATGGAATTGGAGTTTCAGACGGCGTCTCGGCCCGCCCATGTGGGTGCTGGGACGAACCCGGGTCCTCCTGCAAGAGCGGTCGGCGCTCATTATACGCGGTAGGCCATCGCTCCAGCCCCAACAACCTAAATTTTAAAAAAAAACAACAGAAAAAGCAATGAGATTGGTCTCCTCGTGTTTAATAGTCCTGCTGGCTCCTTATAACCTGATCGGGAGGGCCTGACCTCCGACTGATTACTACCTCTGTGTTGTCCTGTCATCTGCTTTAATCAAACACATCTCTGTTTGTTTGCTTTTTTGTGCGTGTTCCACCTGGCTTGTCTTCTCCAAGCCTTCTTGCATTTTTTGGTACTTCTTGTGCCTGACCCCTCCGGTCTCCACATGACTCCTCTTCATTTGGGTCTCATTTCATTATTTCCATGCTACATAATATAGCCAACATTCTCTTCCACGTTTCACTTCTCCCCAACCTTCCTCTGCTTCCTCTCTACCAATTTTTTTGATATCTACATATATATATAATATTTATTCATATTATTATATCTTTTTTTTTTTTTTTTTTTTTTTTTTTGAGACAGGGTTCTACCCGTAGCTCTGGCTGTCCTGGATATCACTCTAGTAGACCAGTGATCCTGAACCCACAGATGAATCTCGCGTGTCTAGCCTCCCAAGTTTTCTAGGATTAAGCAGCTCCACCACGCCCGGAATTTATTTATTTCTGTATGTGTATCAATGTATTGTCTGCATGCAAGTTTGTGCACCCGTGTCGTGCAATGCCGCAGAGGTCAGAAGAGGGTGTCGGATTCCCCTGGAACTGGAGTTCTCCTGGAATTGGAGTTTCAGACGGTTCTCAGCCGCCATGTGGGTGCTGGGGATCGAACCCGGGTCCTCTGTAAGAGCGGTCAGCGCTCTTAACCGCTAGGCCATCTCTCCAGCCCTCAATTTTATTTTTAATTGTATTTATTTACCATCTGATGTACTATATGTTATTTGTCTCCCCAAACTAGATTTGTAAGCTCCAGAAGAAAGACAAGGACTTTGTCTATTTTATTCATCGTCATCATGTTTTTTGATTTTTTTCTACTTCTAATGCCGTTCCCTGTCCATAGATGGTATCAACAAGTATTTGCTAAATAAGTGGATGAGTGACGTAGCCAGGGGTAGGTAGAGAAGAGATGACAAACTTCAGCTTTGTCATATGTTTGGCTTGTGATTATGTCATTTCCCAAGAACACTCTGCATGAGGGTGGTTGCTCCTACCTCCTGCTTCTTCCATCCAGGTTCTGACCTCATGTTGCCCTGCCTAGTGTCAGAGATCAGACAAGATTAGGTACATTGAGTGTACTACCCAAGACTGTTCCCTGATTCCAAGTGGCAGGAGAAAGGGCAGACAAAGACAACTAAAACCCTTTGTACTTTCCCTACTCCTTCCTAGGTTTCTTGGGTCACTATGGCTCCTACATTTCCTTATTCAATTGATATAGGAAAGAATTAGAAAGTCAAAAGTCTCTTCAAAGAGATGGAATAGATAGGATGAATTACTTCCACTTAACTTTCACTCCAGAAGCCACAGGTTTCAGACAAGCTTAGGTATCTTGTTTCTAATGTTTAACAGCTCTAAAGGCTTATGAATGTAAACTCTAGTAGCTGTGTCAGTTCTGCTGTCATGAAACAGACTAGAGGAAGTCAGCCTGAGGGTGTGAATTTCAGGTGGAAATTATAGATCAGGTATAAGAAGTGCATCTACCTAGGAACTTGTAAATCTGTCAATGGAAGCAGACACAGAATCACAAATTTCTCACAGAAATCCCTAACCTTCCCATGTGAGACACTCATGTGAAATTGGTATTGGTTCTCAACCAGGTGTTCTATATTTATTTTATTTTTGCTGGGTGTGGTGGCACATGCCTTTAATCCCACCACTTGGGAGGCAAAGGTGGGTGGATCTCTGTGAGTTTAAGGCCAGCCTTGTCTACGTAGTGAATTCAAGGCCAGCTGGGGCTACACAGGGGGACCCTCTCTCAAAAAGAACAAAAATTTTATTTACTTATTTATATTTATTTTTATGTTTGTTTTGTCTCCATGTATATAAATGTACCACATGCATGCAATGCCCTTGGAAGAGGGGCGTGAGATTGCTTGGAATTGGAGTTACAGATAGTTGTTAGCTACCATGTGTGTTCTGGAAACTGAACTCAGGTCCTCTGCAAGAGGACTCAGTGCTCTTAACCACTGAGTCATCTCTCCAACCCCTGAACCAGGTTTTTTAAAGTGTGTTGGTAGTGTGGCAGATCAAGAAGATCCCTTTAGAGCAACTTTTTGAGGAGTGTTTCATGCCATATTGGAGACTACAAATAGTTTAAATGTAAACAAAAATAGTAAATGTAAACAAAAATAGTAAATGTAAACAATGTGTAGCTCCTGCTTCTGCTTAACTAACAAGCACTTAGGAAGCTTTTAGGCCTCATGGCCTCTGAGTAACAGCTCAAGCAAATGCAGGAAGACAGAACAGTAAACAGGAGTCTCAGCCTTGTAACTCAGTCCACAGCACTGGAGAGCTGAAAACTAGGCAACAGCAGTAAAAATACATTGATTATTTTTTTCCCTCTTTTCAATTTAGAATAGATATAGGAAATGAATACACCTAAAATATTGGCAAAATGCATGAATTTGCTTTAACCAAGAAATGGAATAGCTTCAAAGGGTGTTGCAAATTTCAGTAGCATAATTTTATAAAGCATTTGGAGTTTCCCTATAAAATGTAAACAGGACAAGTTCTTCTGATATTAAAATTAGGGATAGATTTAGTCACACACTGTTATACAGTAAGGTAATCTCTCCATTTTTGTAGGTCAGGAAACTGGAAGCAATTTTGCTAGGTGACTCTGGCTTACAGCTTCTCCTAAGGTTACAAATCAGGATGGCAGCTGGAGCCACTGTCATCTGGAGCCTGACAGGACCGAAGGATCGGCTTCCCAGAAGTTTCACTCACATGGCTGTTTACCACAGGCTTCATTTCCTTGTCATTTGGCTCTGTGTTTAGGTTTTGACAGCTGGCTCACACCAGAGCAAAGGATCTAAGAGAATGGCCAGAACAAAAACCATAGGGTCTTTTTATGACTTAGTCTCCAAAGCCACATAGCAGCAGTCTGCTTTATTGGTTAGAAGCAATTCACTAAATCTAGTGCACAATCAAGAGAAAGGAATAGCTTCCACTCTTGAAGAATGAAATATAAAGCATTTATGACCATATTTTTGGGGTGTGGCTGGTCAGTCAGCTAGATTTATTTTTGTATTGCTATGGATCAAACTTGAGGCTTTGTAATTGCTAGACAAAAATCTACCATAGAGTTCTGAGAAATATTATTTTATCTTTGACCCTGGAACATTTTATTCCCCTCTGAGCAAATGATTACTAGGATTTTGTAGGAAAAATGAAATGATACACAAACTATTAATACAATGTGTTGCTTTGCTCATATTCATATAAGCAACAGTTATATTATCTGCTTCCATCCCAAACCCTCTAAACCCCACCCAGTTGCCTGTTACTGTCCTTGAAAAAAAAAATCCTTACCCATTCCTTTCTCTTTCTTTCTTTCTTTCTTTCTTTCTTTCTTTCTTTCTTTCTTTCTTTCTTTCTTTCTTTCTTTTCTTCCTTCCTTCCTTCCTTCCTTCCTTCCTTTCTTTCTTTCTTTTTTTGTGTGTTTTTTATTGAATTTCTGTGAATTTCATACAATATATTTTGATTATATTTAGATACCCTCCCCCATGTGCATCCCCACTACTACTGCCCAATTTTCTGTTCATGGGCGTAGTCTATGCTGTCACCATCTCTCTGAGATCCTATGAGTAACTGCCCAGCTGTCTGGAAAACTCTGTTTCCTTGTGGTCATCCACCACCTCTGGCTCTTATAATCCTTCTGTACCCTATTCCTCAATGATCCCTGATTGACACCCAAGGTGTCCTGTTCAGGCATAAACACTCTGTATCCTCTTATTCTTTGCAAATTGGCTTAGTTGGGAGTCTGTGTTAATCACCATCTGCTGCATAAGGAAGCTTCTCTGGTGAGAGCTGAGTGATGCATTAACCTATGGGTATAACAATAAGTCATTAGGAGTCAGTGTAACACTGCATCTATTTAGCAGAACAATAGCATTAGGCTCTCCCCTATGACCTGTGAGCTGTGTAGCCACAGGTTCCTAGGTCTGATAGCACTGTCAGACCCCATTCCTTTCTCATGAGTAGTAGGAAAATGCTATACTCACAACAGGATTACTTTGTATCCACAGCTACCATTTTTTAGATGATTTTGCCAAAGGCTTCAAAATTCTAACCTCAGTTGCCTGTGTTTCCCGATTTAGTCTTCAGCTAACTTCAATAGGTCCCTTTGGCCCAAGTTTTTCTTTTAGTTTGTGTTGCTATTGCGGGGCGTGGTGGCGCACACCTTTAATCCTAGCACTTAGGTGGCAGAGGCAGGCGGATCTTTGCGAGTTCAAGGCCAGCCTGGTCTACAGAGTGAGTTCCAGGACAGCTGGGACTACAGGGAGACCCTGTCTCAAAAAGACAAAAAAGACAAAAAAAAAAAAAAAGCAAAAAGCAGTAGATAGCCGGGCACGGTGGATAGCCGGGCGCGGTGGCGTTCACCTTTAATCCCAGCACTCGGGAGGTAGAGATAGGTGGATCTCTGTGGGTTCAAGGCCAGCCTGGTCTACAGAGAGAGCTCCAGGACAGCCGGTACTAAAAGGGAGACCCTGCCTCAAAAATACCAAAAAAAGGAAAAAAGAAAAAGGCAGTAGAGACCTGCTGAGCTCTGGCATGTTTAAAGAGATAAGGGTTCCCCACCCCAAATAACTCTTCTTTCCTTTTTTGAGACCTAGTCTTACTACATTCTTGGACTTAAGTGATCCTTTCAAATGCTGGGACTATATGGTTGCACACTACCCTGCAGGTCTATGAAATGATTTTTTTGGCCAATTCAAAAATAAAAAGCAAAACAAAAAACCCCAAACTGATCTGACCTTATCCCACAGTCCCTATCGTTCTTCACTAACAGGCTGTGGAAAATGTGTTCCAAGTTGAAACCTCAGACTGGAATTGATCCTTTCTTCCCTGCCATTCTGGCAGCAGCATTTCAAGTAGTGGAGCAGGTAAGCATGCTTTCCGTGTCACAGGCTCATGTAACAGTAACCGTGACTGAGGAAAAGTGTCCTACTAATGTCGGCCTGTTTATGTCTCAGGGTTCTTCTAAGTATTTTATATTTAAGGACTGACCTGTCTAACCCACGAAGATTTTTCTAGTTCCTGGGAAGAAAATACTTTGCATTCTCTTGCAACAGCCATGTAATTGAGTTACTGGTTGAAATTTTCTACAGTAGTGAGATTAATCAAGCCATCCCTCCTGCATTGCAAAATTAGGTACACTGAACATGAACACCTGGCATTTGTTCCAGCTGTTCATACATTCACATGGAAATGTACCTTCATCACATCAAAGGATTTTCGAAATACAGTTAAGTTTTGTTTTATTTTTTATTTATTTTTTTAAAGATTTTTTTTAATTTTTTTAAAATTTTATTTATTTCTGTATGTGTATGAATGTACTGTCTGCATGCAGGTTTGTGCACCCGTGTTGTGCAATGCTGCGGAGGTCAGAAGAAGGTGTCGGATTCCCCTGGAACTAGAGTTCTCCTGGAATTGGAGTTTTGGGCGGTTCTCAGCCGCTATGTGGGTGCTGGGGATCGAACCCGGGTCCTCTGTAAGAGCAGTCGGCGCTCTTAACCGCTAGGCCATCTCTCCAGCCCCCGAAGTTTTGTTTTAAAGTAAAATAAGTAATGCATACTATTTCCTTAGAGTGTCTGAAGAACTATGTTCTAAATCTATACCTCTGTACATTGGGACACATAGGGAGCATTATTTTTTTTTTGAGACAGGGTCTCCCTGTAGCCCTAGCTGGCCTGGAACTTATCGCTCTGTAGACCAGGCTGGCCTTGAACTCACAGAGATCCAACTGCCTCTGCCTCCCGAGTACTGGGATTAAAGGTGAGTACCACCTTGCCTGGGATAGTGATAATAATTTATTATTATTATTATTATTTATTTTATTTATTTTTGTATGTGTATGAGTGTACTGTCTGCATGTAGGTTTGTGTACCCATGTTGTGCAATGCTGCAGAGGTCAGAAGAGGGTCTCGGATTCCCCTGGAACTGGAGTTCTCCTGGAATTGGAGTTACAGATGGTTCTCAGCTGCCATGTGGGTGCTGGGGATCAAACCCGGGTCCTCTGCAAGAGCAGTCGGTGCTCTTAACTGCTAGGCCATCTCTCCAGCCCCGTGAGCATTTTTATAAACATAGACATTCTATTGAATGGCACTGGTATTAGAAATCAGTATGTAGCTCCATGAGATATTTTTGCAATAGGCTAATGTAGAAGATAAGAAACAAAGAAAAACTGGTACCAGATTATAAAAGCTTAGGTTAACCTAAATGGAAAATGGTATAAGCCTATCTTATGCATGAAGTTTCAAAGAATAATAATCAACCTTATTTTGGAATATTTATCAGTTTTTTTAATCAAAATGACATTTAAAAAATTCAATACAGTATTAAGGAGAAGTGGGCTTGGGTAATATGTACTAGTTTTTAAGCTGACAAAACTGGGTTAGCTTTCTTTTTTTTTTTGGTCTTTTTCGAGACAGGGTCTCCCTGTAGCCCCAGCTGTCCTGGAACTCACTCTGTAGACCAGGTTGGCCTTGAACTCACAAAGATCCCCCTGCCTCTGCCTCCCAAGTGCTAGGATTAAAGGAGTGCGCCACCACGCCCGGCTATGGGTTAGCTTTCTTTACTGTGATCCCGCTGACTGGAACCATGGCCTCAAGCAGGCTAGGCAAGTGCTCTACCCCTCAGCTATAGTCCGGGGCCTCCTTTCAGTCAAGGTTACAAAATAAAGGAAAAACAAAACAAAAACAACTTGCTTCATGGATTCAAAGGTTCCAGTCCATGGTTACTAAGCTCTGTTGGTTTAGACCTGTGGCAAACATCATGGAGGGAGCATGTGTCAGAAGAGGCTGCTCGTTTCATTGTGGCCAGGAGGCAAAGAGGGAGAGAGTAAGGGAACTGAGTCCCGACATCCTTTCAGGGCATACCCCCAATAACTTAATTTTCCTCCACTAGGCCCTACTGTGTAAAGGTCCTGTTACCTACTAATAGTGCCAGTGGCTAGGGACCAAGTTCTCAATACATGGGTCCTTGGGGGGGACATTCAAGGTCCAAACTATAGACTTTCAGTGTTTTAGTCTATAAATATATATTGGCCCCCAAAATTAATCAAGATATAACTTATATGTGTTGTAGGTTGGAAATCAGAGGCATAAGTCAAAGCTGCAAGGTAAGGTTTATTTACAGCCAAGCCAAACTTCCAGCCTCCTTGGGAGTAGGAGCCAAAGAAGCAGCCCGGCTCAGAAGCAGTGGAGTCTTCTTATAGTCAAGAGACAAACTGATTCCTTTGCAAGCAAGAGTTACAGAAGCAGAACTTGACTGTTAACCATTTCTGCAGGTATGAGAAAAAACATGTTGATGTTTTCTGTGATCAGTCACCCCCCAGAAACATAGCATGAAACAATTGTATGACATGTGGTTCATAAAAGTACAAAAAAGAACAGTTTAAAAAACAAGTTGGCCCAACCCTTAGTTAGCCCATAAGTTTGGAACAAGTTCTAAAAACAAGTGGTCATTACAATGAACAATATAGAGCTAGATAAATCATTCCCATAGCATTAAGTTGACCCCTCACCTGGAATAAGGTTTATTACAAGGAACACTGAAGTGATAAGTAATCACCTGCAACAATATACAATAAAGCATTTGCACTTTTAAGTATTTGATTGACAAATGTATACATATTATATATATATACATACATACATATATCACTTTAGTAAAAAAATAAATGTTTCTATGTTTTCAAAAAGTTCCTTTATGGGGGCTGGAGAGATGGCCTAGCAGTTAAGAGCACCAACTGCTCTTGCAGAGGACCCAGGTTCGATTCCCAGCACCCACATGGCGGCCGAGAATGGTCTGAAACTCCGTTCCAGGGGAATCTGACACCCTCTTCTGACCTCTGCGGCATTGCTCGACACGGGTGCACAGACATACATGCTGATAGTACATTCATATGCATACAGAAATAAATAAAAATAAATAAAAACAAATAAATAAAAAAGTTTAAAAAAAAAAGTTCCCTTGTAGTTTGATGAGGTCAGTGTCCATCCCATCTAACTGTGCTCCAGACAGTTGTTTTCTTTTTTTAATTTTTTTAAAATTTTATTTATTTCTGTATGTGTATGAATGTACTGTCTGCATGCAAGTTTGTGCACCTGTGTCGTGCAATGCCACAGAGGTCAGAAGAGGGTGTCCGATTCCCCTGGAACTGGAGTTCTCCTGGAATTGGAGTTTCAGACGGTTCTCGGCCGCCATGTGGGTGCTGGGGATCCAACCGGGGTCCTCTGCAAGAGCGTCGGCGCTCCTAACCGCTAGGCCATCTCTCCAGCACCGCTAGGCCATCTCTCCAGCTCCAATTTTCTTATTTTAAAGAACATTGACCCATCCATGTAAAGTTGTCTGGTCAGTCGTCCATCTGTCCTCCGCAGTAGGGAGGAGGATCAGTTACATCTGCCACCAGCAGCAGCTTGAGTCCCCTCATCTTTTAGGAAGCTCTGCTCAAGTAAAACTGGATCCTTGGCTTCAACTCAGAAAGGGTTCCGGGAGGAGCTTGTATGAAGCTGAATTGGGATTTATTAACGGATTTTTTTGTGGGTATGCTGCAGCTACAGGAGAACTTCNTGTACATGCACCACATGCATGCAATGCCCAAAGAAGCCAGAAGAGGCCGTTAGATCCCCTGGAACTGAAATTAAAGATGGTTATTATCCACCATGTGGTTTCTGGGAATCCATCCCAGGTCCTCTGCAAGAAAAGCAGTGCTCCTAATTGTTAACCCATTTCTCCAGCCCCTGTATATATTTTTTTTTTCCTATTTGGCTTCTAGTCAACATGTTTCTAGAATTCACATATTGAAGCATTTATTAGCAGTTGTTTCTTTTTGTTGCTAAGTGGTATTGCTGTATGAACATACCACAATTATTTAACTACTAATCTGATGATGTGCAACTGGGTTGTTTCCAGGTTTTGGCTATTATGAATAAAGCCATGATAATCATTTATGCATGAATCTTGTTTTGAACCTATGTCTTGTTGTGAATGTGTTTTCTTTTTTCTTTTTTTTTTTGGTCTTTTCGAGACAGGGTCTCCCTGTAGCCCCAGCTGTCCTGGAACTCACTCTGTAGACCAGGCTGGCCTTGAACTCACAAAGATCCGCTTGCCTCTGCCTCCCAAGTGCTAGGATTAAAGGCGTGCGCTGTGAACATGTTTTTCATTTTCCTTGATTAAATACCTAGAAGTAGAATTCCTTGGTCATCAGATAAGAATGGCTTAACTCAGTAAGAATCTTTTAGACAGTTTTCTAAAGTGCTTGTACATCAACCTTATGAAGGACTTTTACTAGCTAACAATAAGTCAGTTATGATGACTTCTCTAATTTACTATAGATAAGATATATCAAAGAAATAGTTATAAAGGGGAAGCCATCTCCAGCTTATGAAGTGTTTATGTATATTCCTGGCTTTTAACATATTCCCAGTAGTAGTCTCTTTCTGATTTTATGGAAATCTTTTTCTTGATTATGGAAATGAAGAAGAAAGTCTTTCCATCATTGGAGCAGTGGTAACTTTCGAAATTAAAATTAAGTGGTAACTTTCAAAAATATGAGCCTTTCTTTCATCAGGAATTACCTATTATTTTTTTCTTTAATTTAATTTTATTTATGTGTATGAATGTACTGTTTGCGTGTAGGTCTGCGCACCCGTGTTGTGCAATGCCGCGGAGGTCAGAAGAGGGTCTCGGATTCCCCTGGAACTGGAGTTCTCCTGGAATTGGAGTTACAGACGGTTCTTAGCCACCATGTGGGTGCTGGGGATCGAACCCGGGTCCTCTGCAAGAGCGGTCAGCACTCTTAACCGCTAGGCCATCTCTCCAGCCCTACCTATTATTTTTTAGTTTTCTTTTTTGCCTTTGGGTTGTTGGTTTTTGAACCTAGGCTCTTGTACATGCTAGGCTAGACAAGTATTGTACCACTGAACTGTGTGTCCAGCCCCATAGTTCCATTTATATGGAGTTTCTTTTTTGGGGGGGGGGCTTTTTTTGAGACAGGGTCTCCCTCCTGTAGCCTCAGCTAGCCTGGAACTCGCTATGTAGACCAAGCTGGCCTTGAACTCACAGAGATCTGCCTGCCTCTGCCTCATGAGTGCTGGGATTAAAGGTGTGCATCGGCAGAGGCAGGCGGATCTCTGTGAGTTCAAGGCCAGCCTGGTCTACAGAGTAAGTTCCAGGACAGCTAGGATTACAGTGAGACCCTGTCTTGAAAAGACTAAAAAAATAAATAAATAAAATACAATAAAATAAAAATAAAGGTGAAATAAAGGTGTGCATCACCACGCTCGGTGGAGTTTCTTTTAAAATGTTTGAAAGTGATCTGGGCATGGTGGCCAGCCAGGTGGATCTCTATGAGATTGAGGCCAATCTGGTCTACATAGTGAGTTCTAGGCCAGCTGGGACTACAGGGAGACCCTGTCACAAAAACAAACAAACAAACAAACAAACAAACAAACAAAAAAAAACCCCCAAAAACTGCTTTAAAGTAACACTCAGTAAATTGTCAGTATTATTTACTGGCAAATAATGGAGTCAACAAATACTCTTTTAGTACCAAATATTCAGCTAGAACAAAAATCTGTAAAGGACACAGTCCCAACCATCAATGATCCCACAGCACCCAATGCTGGGAAAAGAGTGACTAAAGGAAAAACCACAGAGAAAGCAAATTTTCCTAACAACTCCAAATCAAAGACACTGAATAAAGTGGGTTTGAAAATGGAAATCCTGATGCTATTGCGTTGCTTTTAGCTTCCTTTCAAGCGCATATCTATGCCTGGGTGATGGCGCACGCCTTTAATCCCAGCACTCGGGAGGCAGAGGCAGGTGGATCTCTGTGAGTTTAAGGCCAGCCTGGTCTACAGAGCAAGTTCCAGGACAGCTGGTGCTACGGGGAGAACCTGTCTCAAAAAGAAAAAAAAAAAAGCATAATCACAAGCAAAATAAAACCAGTAATAATCCAGATCTAAAATAGCATTTAAGAAATGAGACTGGTGCTGGCCATGGTGGTATACACCTTTAATCCCAGTGCTGGATCTCTGTGAGTTCAAGGCCAGCCTGTTCTACATAGTGAGTTCCAGGCCAGCTGGGGCTGTACAGAGACCCTGTCTCAAAAAGACCAGAAAGAGAGAGAGAGAGAGAGAGAGAGAGAGAGAGAGAGAGAGAGAGAGAGAAAGAGAGAAAGAGAGAGAGAGAGATTAGCCTTTACTTCTGACACTTGGAAGACATTGCTGAACTTCCCTTTTCTGGGATTCTTTTTCCTGAGCTGGGCTTGGTTTTAAGTTTAGTAGTTTGAATTTATCTGACAAAAAAGACACAAAGGTCAGTTTAATTCAAAGGTCTGAAATATATTTAAATAAAAAATGTCTTAAAATATATTACTGTTGGGGCTGGAGAGATGTCCTAGCAGTTAAGAACACCGACTGCTCTTGCAGAGGACCGGGGTTCGATCCCCAGCACCCACATGGTGGCTAAGAACTGTCTGTAACTCCAATTCCAGGAGAACTCCAGTTCCAGGGGAATCTGACGCCCTCTTCTGACCTCCGCAGCATTGCACGACACGGGTGCACAGACCTACATGTAGACAGTACACTCATACATGTACAAAAATAAACAAAAAAATTAAAAAATATATTACTGTTAAGCATAAGACTAAACATTAATACCAATAAGTAATAAAAGATAAAATTATGGACCAGGAATCTAGATCAGAAGAGCTCTTAGGGTGTAAGGCCCCTAGTTCATTTCCTAGTACCACTAAAACCAATAATGAAGCTGTATTTATAATGTAGCTTTTCTTCATAATATAAAAAATATTCCATGGGCCAGCAAGATGACTCAGTGAGTAAAGATGACCACTACCAAGCTTGGCAACTGGAGTTCAATTCCCAGGATGCACACTATAGGATGAGAGAAATGATTCCCACAAGTGCTCCTCTGACTTTCATATAGGATATATTTTGTATCAGCTACACACAGACACACAAAAAGGTAATAAAATTAAAATAATTGGTTAGACATATTAGATCTCATTTCTATATTTACCTTTAAAATATTTTGGTTTTATTATTTTGAATTATGTGTATCTGTGTGTATGTGCACCTGAGTACAGGTGCCTTCAGAGGCCGCTGTTAGCCACCATGAGGGTGCTGGAAATTGAACTTGGGTTCTCTACAAGAACAGCCAGTCCTCTGGGGTTTCAAAGAAACTTCTAAGATAGCAGGCCAGAGTCACTACATAAAGTTTTACAGTTTACGGGTTACACATAAGCTATAATTCGAATGACACATACTATACTGTGAAGTGTGCAAGTTGCAAAAACTGTATGTGACTACGCTGTTGGTGCTCTATAAATAGTTGTATAATTTTGGTATGAAAGGAAGAGGGGCTGGAGAGATGGCCTAGCTGTTAAGGGCGCTGACCGCTCTTACAGAGGACCCGGGTTCAATCCCCAGCACTCACATGGCGGCCAAGAACCGTCTGAAACTCCAATTCCAGGAGAACTCCAGTTCCAGGGGAATCTGACACCCTCTTCTGACCTCCGCAGCATTGCACGACACGGGTGCACAGACTTGCATGCAGACAGTATATTCATACACATACGGAAATAAATAAAATTAATAAAAAAATAATAATAAAAAAAAAAAAAGAAAGGAAGAGGCCTTGGCCTACTTGGCTAAGAAAACAAGTTGGGGGAGGGCTGGAAAAATGGCTCAGTGATTAAGAGCACTGGCTGCTCTTGTAGAGGACCCACATTGAGATCCAGCCCCAACGTGGCAGCTAACAAACATCTGTAACTCCAGTTCTGAGGGACTCAATGCCCTCTTCTTGCCTCTGTGGGCATTGCACACACATGCATACAATAAAAATAATAAAATGTAACAAAAAACTTTAAAGCTGGGAGAGGTGTAAATCAACCTGACTTTGAAGTCAGGTTGATTTACACAGTGGGTTCTGGGTTAGCCAGGGCTGCACACTGAGACAAAGAAAAAGAAAGAAAGAAAGAAAGAAAGAAAGAAAGAAAGAAAGAAAGAAAGAAAGAAAGAAAGAAAGAAAGAGAGAGAGAGAGAGAGAGAGAGAGAGAGAGAGAGAGAGAGAGANAAAAAAAAAAAATTAAAAAAAAAAAAAAAAAAAGTACCACATCTGTCCTTTAAATGTGTAAAGACTTAAAATATCAGAAACTCACCTAACAGGTCATCCAACACGGTTTCTAGTGATTTTGTATTTTTCTGTTTTAGTTGTCTTTTATGCATTCCCCCTGAGAAAGGGGGAGAGAGACGAGGCACAAGGTTGAGGAAATTAGAAGAGGGTTTGATATGAGGAGAGAGAGCCCGAGGGAAAGAGCGATAAGAACAGGAAAAGTGGAAGAGGTATTGTTAGAGAGAAAGCAGGAGAGGAAGGGGGCCAAAGACAGGAGGGAAGAGGCACAAGGAGAACACTTAATTTGGGTCTTCAGTTCAAATGCTGTTCTAACCACCTGGCCAAACGCCCATCTTCCTTCCTGGGGAGCGCATTGCTAGTTCAGAAACCTGTCCCCCTGTGGGGGTCTCCCTCCCTTTTTCTTCTTAGTTTGGGTTTCACAAACAGGGGATGAACCTGGCTGTCTAGGAGTGCTCAGAACTTGATTTGTTTATTGATGAGGACAGTGGGTGGGAGGAAACTGAGTATTTCATGTGTGATTTCCCTCTCCCTTTTTGAACCTTTATCTTTGGTCTCTTTTTTTTTTTTTTCATTTAGGAAAAATACTGTGACATCAAGATAGTTCTGCCATCCTGGCTCACTATAAAGAAATCAGGAAGTTAAGGAGAACGAAGCCTGGAAAGTCAAGAAAGGAGAGAGACAGACTCAGTTCCAAAGAAAGGGGTTGGGCCTGGGATCTGCCACGTGGCTACACAGCCTTCTCATAAAAACAGTGCATCTGAAGTGTCACGTTCCCCAAAACTTCATGTAGAAAAAAGAAAAAGTGTACATGGCAGATGAGTTGGAGACCTTGGTTCTCATCTCACACTGCCTAGGAGCTGTGTCAGGAAGAATCAGACATATTTAGTAGCATGGATTTGTTTTACTACTTAAGGCAGTATTATTATTCTGGGTTAACCTAGAAATTGGAATCACAGACACATTTTAGACTATGCTCAGACTAAATTTAATAGAATGAGGGATTAAGATTTGGTGATCTTTGTCTTACTTGGGGCTGGGAGGGTTAGGAGTAAGAGTGCTTGGGCTGGAAAAGCACGATTTAGAGGAGGGTGAAGAGGGGGAAAGAAATGCTAATCAGGGGGAAAACTGCAAAACTATACAAGCCTAAGCAAGAAAATAACGGGAGGACATGGGAGAGGAAAGAAAGGAAATTGGAAAGTATGTGAAAGAAAACAAACAGGGAAAACAGTTAATGTTTTGTGGCAAACTGCATGCCACACTGTACATTGCACCTTCCTTGTGATTTAGCAAGCGGAGTGGAGTTTTGCTATTCTTTTGCTCTATCTGTGCTTAGCTCCTGATGTCCAGACCCCCATTTCAAGCTTCCTGCTAGCCTTACAAAGATGGGTAATCAGCAGCACAAACTATCAGCTTGTAGGATCACAACTGTCAAAGGGGCCTTGAGACAGTTAATCATGCCCTGATCCCAACACCCCAGGCATACACTCACAGAGAAGTTATGCGACAACATGTTCATGCAATGGAAGAAGTACACTTAGAACTCAAGTCTGGGGATTCTGACTCTAAGCCTCAGCATTAATAGCTACTTTCTTCCTTTTTGTCTCTCCAAATTTCCTACAGTTTTTTTTCCCAGTTTGTTTCATGGATAAATATATCTAAGTAATATTGCGTCCCAAGTTGTCATCCCTGTTTTTTTCTCTCTTACCCCCACAAGGCGGCGGTGAATAACTCTGTGTGTGTATGCATGTATGTGTGTGTGTGTCTCTGTGTATGTGCTTGCATATGTGTGTGATGGGTACACATGTGTGTATAAGTGTATGTGTATGCACATGTGTGCATGTGGAGGCCTGAGAACAACCTTATGCTTCTCCTTGGGACCTGTCCACTTTGTTTTTTAAGACAAGGCTTCTTGTTGGCCTGCACTGCAGATTCAGCTAGCCTGAATGACCAGGGGCCAGTAAGGACCCTCCTGTCTCTGCTTCTGTAGTGCTGAGATGACAGATGTGCAGCTTTTTATGTGGGTGCTGGGGCTCTGACTTAGGTCCTCATGTGTGAGTAGTAATCACTTACTGTCTGAGTTATCTTCCCAGCCCATCAATAACATTATTATTGTTGTTATTATCATGGTTACTATATATGAACTATACAAATGTCAGTAACTCTTGTTGACTGTGTGTACGCATCCTTGTTTCCATTCTGACTGCTTCTTACTTGGGTAAGGACTTTGGCACCGTCCACCTCGGCTGTTAGAATAGCTTGCTAACTGGCCTTTCTACATCTGGCCTTCTCTAGCTTCTCTTAGAGACTTCGGTCAGTGCTACTTTAAAATATGACACGAGGGGCTGGAGAGATGGCCTAGCGGTTAAGAGCGCCGACCGCTCTTGCAGAGGACCCGGGTTCAATCCCCAGCACCCACATGGCGGCCGAGAACCGTCTGAAACTCCAATTCTAGGAGAACTCCAGTTCCAGGGGAATCCGACACCCTCTTCTGACCTCCGCGGCATTGCACGACACGGGTGCACAAACCTGCATGCAGACAGTACATTCATACACATACAAAATAAATAAATAAATAAAATAAAAAAAATATGACACGAATTTTACCATTTTCCTGTCATTAGGTGGCTTTTCCTTGTCCTAATACACAGTTGTATCCAAATTTTGTAGCATGATCTAAATTTTCCATGAAATCTAATCTCCTGGCTCTCGCCTTGTTTCCCAGCTGCATCCCCATTGAGCTTTCTGGTTTGATTTAGCTCACAGCATTCTCCACGCTGGGGATGGCTGCCGTCCCCCTTTCCTAGCTGGAAGATTGCCTCCTTCACAGTATTTCATGATTTCCCTGCAGAACTGGAAATACTCTTTACTTTTTTTTTCTGAAAATGTATAATATTCTGATTTGTGTTATTTGTGCACATGTCTTAAGATAGGTAAACTGGGGCTGGAAAGATGGCCTAGTGGTTAAGAGCACCGACCGCTCTTACAGAGGACCCAGGTTCGATTCCCGGCACCCACATGGCAGCCAAGAACCATCTGAAACTCCGATTCCAGGAGAACTCCAGTTCCAGGGGAATCCAACAGCATCTTCTGACCTCCGAGGCATTGCACAACATGGGTGCACAAACCTGCACGCAGACAGTACATTCCTCCACATACAGAAATAAATAAAATTAAAAAAAATAAAATGATTAAAAAAAAGATAGGTAATCTGTTCTGCTATTTTTTCTAATCTCTCCTAAGAGTCTACCAACATGCTTAGTACAGAATCACATGGTTGCACAATTGAAAAAAAAATTGAGTTTGTGTCAGAAGACAGATTAAAAAGAACTAGTCACATATAAGATAGAGACAACCATATTAGTGCTCTCCATGAACTCGACATAGCCACAGCTGAACAAATGAACTCTTCCATGACTATACTCCTCCTATCTCTGTGTTTAGTAGCAAGTTGGTAATAATGATTAGTAAGGCCGCCATTACATTTATCCTGCCTCCAGGAGATAAGGAAGACACAGTTTGCTTGTACAACGTATCTCTGGAATTTAAAGAAATTTAGTTTGACTTCTTTATAAAATAGAGTTTGGGGTAGAAATTGATAGATGAGAATTCTACAAAATGTAAAGGAGATCTTGCATTCTCCTTCTCAACTCTAATCATGTTTACTTACAGGGTTTGCAGATTGGAATCTAGGCACCACATTATGATGAAGCTCATCTGGTATTTTGGATACTTAATGCCCAATGAGAAGATCTAAAGACAAATCCTGTTTGTATAAAATTTATCCTATAATCATTTGTTCTTTTAAATTGTTCTCTTTTTCTTTCTTTTGTAGGACTGACTCTTTCAAATAAGACTATAAATGCCTTCAAATATTCTAACTTTTGTATTTTTCTTCTTCACTTAAACCAAGTTCAATGTTCCTGTGTCTTTAGGAGGGAGACAGCTGAGACTAATCCCAGCTCCAGATTAGAATGATTTAGAGGTGAGTCAGTGGAGAGCAAAAGGCAAGGTCTCCATACAACCCATATCACACTGTCCTAGCTAAATGTTTGTGCTTACAAGTTAAAGATCCTTTCAGACATGGAAATATGTAAAGAAGAAAGCGCCACCTCTCCGAACACTGAACAATACCACCCCACAGAGAGCGAAGGTTAAAGATGCCAGCAAGAGAGAGCAGAAACTTAAATATACCAAAAATTTCCCCTACAAATCCAGCAGGACGGGAGGTCCTGTTCTGCTGTAGTTTGTTTTTTTCTGTAGAGCTAGCCTTGGACTAGGTCATATCTGATGAGTTAAATTCAAGGACTGGGGAAACAATGTGACCAACACACCTGAGTCTCAGGTCGGGCTTGGAAAAAGAGTCTCTCTAGGGAAGGACACTCAGAATAGAAGGGGAATGCATTCAAAGGTCTAGCTGGATCCCTTTGCTAGACTTAACTGCTCCACCGTTGCAAGAACTCGGGGCAACTTCTGCATGAAGAGTGTGATAAAGCATGTCTTGGACTGTGTTCCTTACCTGAAGGGCCTGAATCAGTTCTTTCCCTCCTGTGAAAATAAACAGCACATTTCAAAGATTTGCCACAATGACCATAATATTTAGAAAAGAATGACAAAGTCTGAGATAATGAGCCACTCTGTAAATGCTTTGTTAGTTGTAATGAACCATGCTTCGCAAGCCTAGGCTGCCACTGAATATAATAGTAGGGTAAGATTATTTACTTACAGGCTATCCAACCTGTAAAACTTATAAAAGCAAATTGTATGTAATAGTATATAATCTGCTTTTATTGCACCTCTCACCAGTCGCTGAGGGAAGCTGCCGGCATCCCTGCCATCTTGGTGGAGCCCAGGAGGGCACTGTTAACAGCTGCTCAGCAGATAAAGTCATCTGTGTTGGCAATGCAGGAAGACCTGGGGTAAATTCTGGCATGGTTGGATTAAACCTCTATGAGTTCTTCACACCATCTCTTGCTTTGAGGCTTTGTTGGAGTAGTGCCACTTGGGAATCATGCAGGTAAAGGACACACCTTATTCATCTCTTAACATTTCACATGGCTTATAGGATAAAACAGGAGGCTAACAGTCAGTTTTTCACATAATTTAACTTTCAGAAATGTCTTTGGGTGAATAAACTGTACTTGTGATTTTTAAAAGTTAATAATAATTAAAATACTTTTCTAACATCATTGGCATAGTAAAGTACAATACTTGGGGGCTGGAGAGATGGCTCAGTGGTTAAGAGCACTGGCTGCTCTTGCACGGGACCTGGGTTCAATTTCCAGGACCCACATGGCTGCCAACAAGCATCTAGGGAATTTGACTTTGACTTCCACAGGCATTGCGTTGCACAGGTGCACTCGCATACATGTAGATGAGTCACTCATACACATAAAAATTATAAAAATATAAAACTAGGCCATTTAATATTCACTGCATTGTTATTTCTGGTTCAGAATTTTAATAAGTATTTTCTTTTTAAAAAAAATTTTTTTTAAATTTATTTTGGTATGTGTATGAATGTACTGTCTGCATGCAGGTGTGTGCACCCGTGTCGTGCAATGCCGCAGAGGTCAGAAGAGGGTCTCAGATTCCCCTGGAACTGGAGTTCTCCTGGAACTGGAGTTTCAGATGGTTCTCGGCCGCCATGTGGGTGCTGGGGATCGAACCCGGGTCCTCTGTAAGAGCGGTCGGCGCTCTTAACCGCTAGGCCATCTCTCCAGCCCCTTTAATAAATATTTTCAACATATTTCTGTTAGGGTGAAATGAAGCATTTGAGAAAACTAACCATTAGATACTATCTTTCCAGGTACTGGTTCAGAGACAATTGTGATCCATATTTAGGGATCAGGCAAATTCATTCAGTTCAGGTTCTACAATGGATCTTTCAGGAAGTAAATTTAAAATAATTTTCTCAAGAATTTGTCAAAAGGGTCCATATAGCTTGTGCCAATATGTCTGCTGATTTATTTTTTAATTTTTATTAATTTTTTTAACCTTTTTTCATGTGTATGAATGTACTGTCTGCATGTAGGTTGGTGCAGCCGTCGTGCAATGCTGCTAGAGGTCAGAAGAGAGTGTCGGATTCCCCTGGAACTGGAGTCAAAGACAGTTCTTGATGGGGCCCACCCGGCCGGCCAGGTCAAGATGGCGCTGAGGGGAGATAGAGGAGGAGGGACCCGGGTTGTGGCATAAGTTACAACTGTCAGCTGTGTATGCCAATCCGCCTGAGAGGGCCAGAGGTGCTGCAGGAACATTGGTCATTTGCTTTCACACCTAAATGCCTTTTGTGGCTGTTTTGTATATAAGTCACTGCCCTGCTTGCAATAAAGTGAGATCCTGCTTGACTGGACTCCCCGCTGCGTCTGAGTGTCTCTGGGAACTGAGGAGGCTGGGGAACAGGCAAGCAGAGCATTTATCTTTCCTCAGCCCAGAAACAGGACACGACTAAGACCCGACAGTTCTTAGCTGCCATGTAGGTGCTGGGAATCGAACCTGGGTCCTCTGCAAGAGCAGTCGGTGCTCTTAACTGCTGAACCATCTCTCCAGCCCCTAATTTTTTTAACCTTTAAACCAGTCTTTTAAAATATTTTATTGATTTTACCCCAATGAGTGTTTTTTCTGAATGTGTGTAAATGCACCATGTGCATAAATTCCCCGTGGAGGCCAGAACAGGGTGTCAGATGCCCTGGAAATGGAGTTACAAGGGCTTGTGAACCACCACGTGGGTGCTGAGTACTGAACCAAGATCCTCTGCAAGAGCAGCCAGTGTTCTTAACTGCTGAACCATCTTGCTAAGCCCCATGTCTGGTGATTTAAATGAAGAGTGAGATTAAGGATAAAGATTTTCAAGAGACTGAGGAACACAAATTAAATGTGCCTTATAAAACAAGTGTAAATTAGGGGCTGGAAAGATGGCTCAGTGGTTAAGAGCACTTCTTGCAAAGGACCTGAGTTAATTAGAGTCCCAGCACCAGTGTCAGGTTGCTCAGAACAGCTGATGCCTCTGGCCTCTGTGGGCATCTGAACTCATAGTTATGCATAATTAAAAATAATAAAACTAAATATTTATATCCTCTGTAAAACAAAATGTTGGGGCTGGAGAGATGGCTCAGCGGTTAAGAGCACCGACTGCTCTTGCAGAGGCCCAGGTTCGATCCCCAGCACCCACATGGTGGCTAAGAACCGTCTTTAACTCCAGTTCCAGGGGAATCCGATGCCCTTTTCTGACCTCTGAGGCACTGCACGACATGGGTGCACAAACCTACATGCAGACAGTACATTCATGCACATTAAAAACAAACAAACAGAAAAAGGGCATGGTAACACTATTCTCACAGTACGAGAATGATTCTAAATGCTTTGTGAAGTAAGAATTCTTCACTCCTGTGAGATCTAACATAATAGCAAAGTTTAGGTTTTCCTCGTCTTCATCCTACACAGATTGAAACCGCTTAGTTTACATTTTAAGCACTAGTGAATCTGAGGGTCAGAATATTCGCCAGGTCATGTTCGACCTCCACCACCAGCATTCTAAAGTAAACAATTATAAAGTGTCACTAAAGTTAATGGTCTTAGAGAACAATTGCATACAGATCTTATTCATCAACTTCACAGCCCTGACTAAATCCTATAAATGCCCCCAGAATAAGGCTTCAGTGAATTTCACTGTTTTTAGAATATTACATCTTTCCTTTGTAATTAGCATTCTCAAGTTAGACTTCAGCTATTAATTATGTTCCCCCTAACAACAGGCAATAAAAAGGAACCCATGTGCTACCGAACTGAGCTTAAGAAGATTAGTTAGAATAAAATGGAGTTTTTATTATTTTTTCTTTCCCTACTTATTTATCCCTGGTAGTCAGTAGATTAATGGCACCTGAAGCTAATGGGTAGAGCCCTAAAGAGCTTAAGATTTGCTAAATTATAAGAGCCTTAAAATTTTAAATCTTAAAATTTCCATTATTTTTGCTACTTATATAGGGATTATCATAATGTGTAATAGTGATCATAATAGTGAAACCAACCCTAGCACCTGAAGAACACTTTTCTGATTTATCATTATAGCTTTATTTATTTATTTAGTCTTTTTTTTTTTTTTTTGAGACAGGGTCTCCCTATAGCCCCAGCTGGCCTGGAACTCACTATGTAGAACAGGTTGGCCTTGAATTCACAGAGATCCACCTGCCTCTGCCTCACACATGCAGAGACATGATTAAAAATAAATTTTAAATAAAAGAGCTAAACTAATGCTGAGGTGGTTTTTAAAGCAATGAAATGATTCTGCATGAAAATATAACAATGGATACATGTTACCACACATTTGTCAAAACCCACAGAGCTTTACAGACAGCACAAAGTATGAACATCCTTCATGTTGTAAACACAGCTGTTTAATAACATGTAATATTGGTTTATTGATTATAACATGTTAAGAAGTTAATGAGGAAACTGTGAGAGTGAGGAAGACAGGTGGCTCTGGTTCTAGCTTCTCATTCTAAAGCTTTACTAAAGTAAAGATTGTCATGTAGTTGTTCAGGGCATGTGGTACGTGCAAAAGGGCCAAGACGGAAGAAGTGGATTCAAATAGTTGACCTTGAAAGATTTTTATTTATGGCATGTTTCTGGGAAGTTAAACAGTGGGTAGGAACATCATATCTGAGTTGTGAGAATGAAATAAAATAGAAGGCTGGTATCAGAGTGGCTAGGCCTAAACAGTAATTATTTAGGACAAATCTGCTGATCTGGATAGATTCATTTACCTGATTTAAAAAAAAAATCTTAGGATTCTCTTTTGATTTGTAATGTAATTCGATTTGTATGAAATGCACAGAGCTTCAATAAAACATTGGCAACAAATCTTAGGATTCTCTATTAAACTCACACTTATGTGTAACAGCCAAAGGTACAATGGCCTCTGAGTGGCACCTACTTCTGTCTTTCTGCATGTTGAGTTCCTGTCTTCTTTCTCCATTTCTGACCAATGGCTTCTCTGTCTCTCCCCCTTCCTTATTTTTGCTGTTCTCGTGTTTTAAGAGTATCTTTGTCTTTTATCTTCTAAAACATGAGACTGACTAGGAGCCCTACTGGTCATCATTTAATTCCACTGACAACTCAGTGGCTAACGTCAGGAAAGAACAGATCAATGAACTGGGCATTGGTGGATTATGTCTCTAATCCTAGGAGGTGAAGCAAGAGGATTGCCAGTTCAAGCCAGTCTGGCCAACCCAAACTACATATGAGATTCTGTCTTAAAATAGAAAATTAGGGCCCCAGAGATGATGGCTCAGTGGTTCAGAGCACTGACTGCTCTTGCAGAGGACCTGAGTTTGATTCCCAGCACCTATATGGTAGCTAACCATCTTCTGTAATTCCAGTTCCAGGGGATCCAATGCCCTCTTCTAACCTCCAGAAGTATTGATTGTATCACATGGGTGCAATTACATACATGCAGGCAGTACACTGATATACATAAAAATAACAAATAAAATAAAATAAAAAAATAAAAAATAGAAAATTAGCAAGACTAGGGATGCAGTGTAGTGGTAGAGTTCTTTCCTAGCATGGAGACTCTGTACTCAGCCCCCATTAACTGGGGTGGTGAGGCACAGTGAGTGTATCAGTGGTGTGGAGGAAATTTATTTGTTTATTTCTGTGTCTCTAATAGGTAGTAGAAAATTTTCTGTGGATGATAATACAGTTCCCACATTGAGCCATAAGTACATACGGTCTTAGGAGAAAATTCCTACAGTGATACTTGAGGTTGAGCTGATGGTTCTTCCTTTGGCTGTAAAGCCGGGGTGAGTACACACACACACACACACACACACACACACACACACACACATGCACACACACACACAAACACTAAATACATACATGTAATATTTTAAAATTCAAACGTTTAGTGAAGGCGATAAGAGATCTTTATCTATAAATCAAATTACAAAACCTTAAAGGTGAGGCATAACCCCAATGGGAAAATACATAGGTAGCATATGCAGGGCTCTGGGTTTGATTAGCAGTATTTCCCCTGCCACCAATTACCAGTACAAAGTTTAAAATTTAGAAAGTATTTTCAACTGATCTGAGTTCAGTTGAAGTATGGAAAAACTGAAAAGAAACGTTAGTCAAAGATTTATTCTGTATCTTCAAAAATATCAGATAGAAAAGCAATAAATTTTAAAAACTAGAATAAGCTAGAAGGAAATGAAAGTATATCATTTCCTCAGTTACAAAGGAGAGTTCTTTTTTGTCCACTGAAACAACAAAAATAATTTTCAGTGGCAAAGTGTGATTCATTCACTCAATAATATTTATCCAGATCCTTGTATGCATCAAGGATGGGGGAAACAACAGTAAAAGTGATCGAGTCCTGTCTCTTGAAGTGTTTTATCCCAGTGCAGGAGACAGATCATAAACAAACAGACTAGAGTACCATGATAAAATGTGAAAAGAGGAAGAGGAGGGGTGGGGGAGGAGGAGGGGAGAAGGAGGAGAAGGAGGGGGAGAGGAGGAGGAGGAGGAGGAGGAGAGAAAGAGAGAGAGAGAGAGAGAGAGAGAGAGAGAGAGAGAGAGAGAGAGAGAGAGAGAGAGATTTGAGGAAGACCAAAAAGGGAGGGGACTTTTGACCAGAGAAGTAAGGAACTAAGCAAGTATGAGGCCCTGGGGGAACAGAGTTCCAAGCTTCCTTAATTTTATTTATTTCTGTATGTGTACGAATGTATTGTCTGCATGCAAGTCTGTGCACCCGTGTCGCGCAATGCCGCGGAGGTCAGAAGTGGGCGTCGGATTCCCCTGGAGCTGGAGTTCTCCTGGAGTTGGAGTTTCAGACGGCTCTCAGCCGCCATGTGGGTGCTGGGGATCGAACCCGGGTCCTCTGCAAGAGCGGTCGGCGCTCTTAACCGCTAGGCCATCTCTCCAGTCCCCAAGCTTCCTAATAATTACAAATATCTTCCAAATAAAGAATTTTAAAGTACCTACATAGCATACCTATATACATAACAAAATAAGGAAAAGATAGCAGATTACCTTTGTAAGTAATTGATGGGAATTTGTGAAATTTCCCATTAACAAATTCTTTAAAGAACAGTAAATTGACTCCAGAAGAGAGACAGTCTCACTTTAAGAAATATAGGTTGAGGGGCTAGAGAGATGGCTTACTGGTTAAGAGCACTGACTGTTCTTACAGAGGACCAGGGTTCAATTTCCAGCACCCACATGGCGGCTAAGAACTGTTTTAGGCTGGGTGTGGTGGTGCATGCCTTTAATCCCAGCATTGGGGAGGGAGGCAGAGGCAGGTGGGTCTCTGTGAGCTCAAGGCTAGCCTGGTCTACAGAGTGAGTCCCAGGTCAGCTGGAACTAAAGGGAGACCCTGTCTCAAAAAGGCAAAAAAAAAAAAAAAAAAAAAAAAAACGGTGGA
>VZQC01001310.1:1500408-1536694 GCA_009823505.1 Rhizomys pruinosus
CTGCCTCCCTCTTCCCACTCCCACAGGCTCCTGCACACACCTGGTGCACACACACACACACACACACACACACACACACACACACACCCCAAATACATTTTTTATTTTATTTATTTTTTTTGAGACAGGGTCTCCCTATAGCCCCAGCTGGCCTGGTACTCACTCTGTAGACTGGGCTGGCCTTGAACTCACAGAGATCCATCCACCTGCCTCTGCCTCCCAAGTGCTAGGATTAAAGGTGTGCACCACCATGCCTGGCTCAAAGAAGGTTCTTAGCTGCTATGTGGGTGCTGGGAATCAAACCCTGGTCCTCTGCAAGAGCAGTCAGTGCTCTTAACCACTGAGCCATCTCTCCAGCCCAACAAATACATTTTTAAAAAACAAATACGGGGCTGGAGAGATGGCCTAGCGGTTAAGAGCGCTGACCGCTCTTGCAGAGGACCCGGGTTCGATCCCCAGCACCCACATGGCGGCCAAGAACCGTCTGAAACTCCAATTCCAGGAGAACTCCAGTTCTAGGGGAATCCGACGCCCTCTTCTGACCTCCGCGGCATTGCACGACACGGGTGCACAACCTTGCATGCAGACAGTACATTCATACACATACAAAAATAAATAAATAAATAAACAAACAAAAAAACAAACAAATACATGTCGGGCTAGCCAGATGGCTTACCAGATTACGGCATTTGCATGTGCCACTGCACTTGGTGATTTAATTTTTTTGTAATTACAAGTTTTTATTTCTTTGTTCTATTATGGTTGCAGAACTTCTTAAATTATATTGCACAGAGATGTTAATGGAAATGTTCTTAATTATTCTAAATTTTAAATAAAACATATCTAGAATTTTAAAAAGAATTTAATGTGTGTGCAGGGCATCAGGCTTGTGTGGTAAGCACTTTTGCTTGTTGAGGCATCTTACCAGCCCTAGAATTTCTTCATTTTAAAATAATAGTAATATTGGTAGGTGTGGTGGTGCTTGTAATCCCAGCACTTCTGGGCTGTGACAGGAGGATCATAAGTTCAAGGTTAGCATGGGCTACATAGTAAATTTGAGACCAGCTTGGGCTATGTAGTAAGACTGTTTCAGAAAACAAAACCAAAACCAAATTTGTTGTGATTTGAAGTAAATATTATTTATCACGATAAAAGAAAACTCACTATTATGTAGCTATTTTAAATGTTATACTATTTTGCCTCCTGAGGGTCTAAGAAGTAAGCATGTGGTAGTTAGTTTTTCAACTTGACACAAGTTGTCAAGACAGAACCTCAAGTGAGGATTCTCCTCCATCGGATGTCCGTGGGGCATTTTATATTCTGTAGTGAGATAAGATGGCCTAGCCATGTTTTATGGTCCCATCCCCAGGCAGGTGGGCCCGGGCTGTATAAGAAAGATAGCTGAGCAGGCCAGAAAACAATGCTCCTCCATGGTCACTGTTCAGCTCCTGCCCTGGCCTCCCTCATCGAAGAGCTGTTCTGTGAACTGAAATAAACCCTTTCCTCCTCAGGTTTATTTTGGTCAGAGTATTTTATCACAGCAAATGAATACAAAGCATACAAGTGAGACTAACAGAATATTCTTTCTTACACTGTTTTTGACTGGCTTTACAAAAACCAAACTTATATTTTGGGAAACAAAACATTTTTTTTATAATTATGTATTTAAGAAAAACCACGACATAAACCAGAGTTGAAAAAAAGAAAGCTCAGTAAAATTCATAAAGCTTTTTTTTTCTTGAATGAGAACTCTGATTACTTCTATTTCTTCAAGTTCTCAATTTCCTTTTATAAAATTTTATTTATTTTTAAATTTACATGTTTGTGTGTGTGCCTGCTTGTCTGTCTGTGCATCATGTGAGTTCAGGCCCCTGTGGAGGGCAGAGTAGAGCACTGGATCCCCTGGAACTGGAGGAGCTGCAGACAGTTGTTAGGTGCCATGTGGGTGTTGGGAACCAAACTCCAGTGCTCTGCAAGAGCAGATGATATTCTTAGCCACTGAGCCATCTCTCCAGCCTTCATTGTCTCCAAGTTCTAAGGAAAATTTTTAGATAGACTTTCTCGATAATTTCCTGGGATTAATAGTATATAACACCTATTAAGTTTTCAATTTTACTCTTTCTAAAAACTAGAGCACAATAGTTTGTTAGTTTTTTTCTTTTTGAAAAATCATCAAAGCTCTTTTTAGAACCCAAATTGCTTAACAATTTCTAGTTCATTTTGTTCTTGTTTCTTTTTCTTATCCTGTATGTGAGTATATAATACATACAACTTTATTTTCCAGGGCGTCAGCTCAAACCCAGGGTCTTGTGCATGCTAAGCACATACTACCGAGCTATCTTCTCAAGCCCTGTTCTGTATATTGATTTAAATTAGACACAATTACATACCTCATTTTTATTTTTACTAATAGAAGTCTTTTGTTTGTTAGTTTAAGACAGGATCTTACTATGATCCCCCAAGTTGGCCTGCAAAGTAGCTGGGACTACAGGCATATGCCACTTGGCCTAATGTGAGCATGTAGATGCGGGTTCTTTTTTTTTTTTTGTCTTTTTGAGACAGGGTCTCCTGTAGCCCCAGCTGTCCTGGAACTCACTCTGTAGACCAGGCTGGCCTTGAATTCACAGAGATCCGCCTGCCTCTGCCTCCCAAGTGCTAGGATTAAAGGCGTGCGCCACCACACCCGGCCTATGTGGGTTCTTTTTAAGTGTCACCCCAGAACAGCCATTTAACTCTCATCTTTACTATACCACAATGCTTACTTACATTGAGCTTGCAATCAAGTTTGCAACAAAGGTTAAAGTTATGAAACTAGTTTTTCAGACCATGATTGGTCTACAGAGATGTATAAGGATCTATAGAGGATCTACAGAGTAGAAAATATAGAGAAGTGGGAAAATAAAAGTACTCATAATTACTATAGAGTTCAACGCTCCAAAATATGAACACTATGTTTCTGTTTTATTTCCTCATGCACATGCTGTTGGCATTAATTAGGGTAATAGCCAGAATACCAGCTGAGCAGAATAAGAGTCTGGTGTGGAAATAAAACTTAAGCCAGCGCTGACCCAAATGTGACAGTTAAGAGTTGCCTACATCATCGTCCAGTCATACTGTGTTTGAGAATCTTTAGAGACAAATGCCCAAGTTACAGGGGAAGATGATACATTTATTGCACACCACAGAAGCCCCCTAGCACTTCTCTGTGCTACGTACCTTGATTCTGTAGACTTGAGAGTCGTGTTTTGAAAATGAATCATTCTTTCTTCGGAGGTTTGATCTTTGGAAAGGTTTTCCTCGATTTTTACAGGAGTCAAGGTACTTTGAAAACATCTTTCACCTTGGAAAGTCAGTGTTATGTTTGAGATGGTAACATGTTTGGGGGAATCCCTGAAATCATTCTTTTTTGAGTCTTGTAGACATCCATGCTTCAGAACGTTTTCCTTGGAAAACAAGCAGTAGAAATTAGATAACTGAAGAGCATCAGAGAAGAACAGAGTGCTAGTGAAATAAGGCTAGTCATTACATTCATACTTAGTAAGTGTTCCCAAGTGCGGAAGTCTGGGAACAGGGAGGGAGGCATGGCATTGCACCCATACTGAGAAATGCCCAGGCTGGTGTGGGAGGCAGGTAGTGTGGGAGCCAAGGCCTTCTCCACTGCAGCCTGGCACAGTGCACTCAGAAGTCCATATTGTCATGTACCCAGGTGTTATCTCATAGCAAACAATTAGCATTTAATCACAACACTTATTTGTGAGTTACCAGGGCAAGGGAGCGAGGTTTTCAGGGAATGCCTTGCTGTCTACTTTTTCAGTCATGTTGCTCTTAATAGTTTATAGGTGATGGGACTTGGGGTTCATAATAATAATTTCATTTTTCAAGAATTTTACTACATATAAAATGGAATGCCCTAAAATCTCTCTTCTTAGTGGTTTGTCTATCATATACCACTTTTCCAGCTCACTCGCTGACCATATCAGAACATCTCACAGGGCCTCAGAACTGTCAGTCAGTGAGCCCTGCATCTGTAGCTTGAGCAGCTCCACATCTGCCCTTCTTCCTTGCACTGCCATCACCTGGTTCATTGCTTCTATTTTCCTTAAAAACAGCTAGACTTGGTGACACATGCCTGTAGTGCCAGCACAGGAGAATGAGGTTGAAGATTTGAGGCCAACCTGAGCCACCATGGCAAGACCATGTCTCAAAAAGCCAAAAAGTTTCCTTGAAAATAATGTAGTAATGTTATTCCTTAAAGATAAACCTTTATTTTTTCTTACAATAAAGGTAATGAATATTTATTATTGATTCTATAAACCATCTAAAGTGAAGGGTAGGAAATTACTCAGCTCTGCCCAGAAACAAATGTTCCTCTGTCTAATTTTCGCCTTCTTTTCATTTATGTATTTTGTATAGATCTGTTTTGAAATCATTTTGAATTTGTCTCCTACATTTAAAGTCAATTAATTAATTAATTAGTAATTATAATAATTTATTACAGTGCTGAGGATTATACCTCAGCATGATATACTAGTGTTCACCATTGAGCTATATTCCCAGCCTTTTTAATACTTTTAATTTTTTGCTAGGTCTCACTGAGTTGCTCAAGCTGGCCTGGAACTCACTCTGTAGAACATGTAGGTCATAAATTTGCAAACTTCTTTGCCTCCTAGGTAGCTGTGATTATAAGTTTGTGCTGCCAGGCCTGGCTAAAATTTATTATTATAAGAAGTTTTGGGTTAGAGAGATGGCTCAGCAGTTCAGAGCACTGGCTGCTCTTGCAGAGGATCTGTGTTCAATTCCTAGCACCTGCATGGCAGTAACAACCGCCAGTTCCAGGGGATCCAACATGCTCCAGGGACGTTGAACAACATAGGTGCACTTACATATACATAAGCAATACTCTCATACACAAAAAAATTCTAATTGGAAAAGAGGAAGTAAAACTATCCCTTTTTGCAGATGATATGATAGTTTACTTAAGGGATGCTAAAAACTCCACCAGAAAATTCTTAGAAATGATTAAAAGTTTCAGTAAAGTGGCAGGAGACAAAATAAACCTAGAAAAATCAGTAGCCTTTCTTTACACCAACAATAAGCAACTGGAGAAGAAATATAAGGAGATCCTCCCAATCACAATAGCCTCAAAAAAAATATCTAGGACTAAACCTAACCAAAGACACCAAAGACCTGTACAACAAAAAATTTAAAACCCTGAAGAAGGAGATTGAAAATGACATCAAAAGATGGAAAGACTTCCCATGCTTGTGGATTGGGAAAATTAATAAAGTAAAAATGTCCATTCTGCCCAAATTAATATACAGATTCAATACAATTCCAGTCAAAATACCCATGAGCTTTTTCACAGACTTAGAAAAAAAATTTTGTCTTCACAAAAGACAACTGATGACTGGGTAATAAAAATGTGGTACATCTACACAATGGAGTTCTATGCAGCGGTAAAGAAAGATGACATCATGAGCTTTGCTGGTAAATGGATGGAACTTGAAGCCATTATGCTAAGTGAAGTAACACAGTCCCAGAAAAAAAAGGCAAATGGTTTCCCTCATTTGTGGATGCTAACACCAAATGTCCAGTTGGCAGGCAAACTGAGCAACTTTATTATTATATTTCATTGTATCTGAAAGCAACTGTGCTATTCCAATGTGAATCTCTTAATGGGCTCTAGAATTGTCCTACCACTTGTAGTCACACATTGTAATTGCCATATATGGATGGAAGATATGTATTCATATTCTAAAAAAAAAGGAAAAAGAAAAAAATGTAAAGCTACACATCTTTTTACTTGCATGCAACTTTACTGTTAAAATGTGAATCTCTAAAGGTGTTCAGGAATTAAACTACAGTTTATTTTCAGAATTTGTAATTTTTATTTACATGTGGAGTGTATATATGCATATTTTGGGATAACATAAAATTAAAGGAAACAAAATAGAGAAAAAGGAAAACCTATTCAAAGAACTGACCAAAACAGTAAACTTGTGCATCAAAAAGGTTATAAAATACTGAGAAAAAGATGCAAGACAGGACTTAACATGTATGACAGAATCCATGAGTCAGAGTCCCCTTCCAGAGCAGGGGGCTAGGGGACATAAGGGGTGGGCATGGATGGGGGAAATGGGTCTAAAATTGATTAAGAAATATTGTATGGGGCTGGAGAGATGGCCTAGTGGTTAAGAGCACCGACTGCTCTTGAAGAGGACCCGGGTTCGATCCCTAGCACCCACATGGCGGCTGAGAACTGTCTGTAACTCCAATTCCAGGAGAACTCCAGTTCCAGGGGAATCTGAGGCGCTCTTCTGACCTCCGCGGCATTGCACGACACGGGTGCACAGATCTACAGGCAGACAGTACATTCATACACATAAAATAAATAAATAAAAATAAAAAAAGAAATGTTGTATGAAATGCACTCAATAAAATTAACTTAAAAAAATAAAAAAATAATAAATAAAATACTAAAAAAAGGAAGTTTCTCCTTGTCCTTAAAAACTGTGAAAAAGCTGGGCATTGGGTGTGGTGGTGCACATCTTTAATCCCAGCACTCCGGAGGCAGAGGCAGGCGAATCTCTGTTAGTTCAAGGCCAGCCTGGTCTACATAAGGAGTTCCAGGCCAACTGGGGCTACAGGGAGACCCTGTCTCAAAAATACCAAAAAAATGTGAAAAAAATGTGAATGTTTCCTGTTTTTAAGTACTTATCTTTGGCAAAGATAGAAACAAGATTCAGAAAAGAGTAAATAAGACATAAATATCACATATTCCCAAAATACAAAGAAAAACTGCTATTCACAGCATGTATTAATATTTTATTTTAGTGTGTGTATGTGTGTGTTTGTGTGTAATGCAATGTGTGGAAGTGTGTATACATGTGTGAGCATGTGCGTACGGGTGGCCAGATATCTGCATTAGATGTCTTTTCTTTTTTTTTAATGTTTTTTTAAAATTTTATTTATTTATTTATTTTGGTTTTTCCGAGTCAGGGTCTCCCTGTAGCCCCAGATGACCTGGAACTCACTTTGTAGACCAGGCGGGCCTTGAACTCACAAAGATCCGCCTGCCTCTGCTTCCCAAGTGCTAGGATTAAAGGTGTGCGTCACCAAGCCCGGCTTAAATTTTATTTATTTTTTATGTGTGTGAATGTACTGTCTGCATTAGGTTTGTGCAGTGCCTCAGAGGTCAGAAGAGGGCGTCGGAATCCCCTGGAACTGGAGTTAAAGACAGTTCTCAGCCGCCATGTGGGTGCTGGGGATCAAACCCGGGTCCTCCGCAAGAGCAGTCGGTGCTCTTAACCACTAGGCCATCTCTCCAGCCCCATAGATATCTTTTCTTTATCACATCTTATTTTTTTTTTTTTTAGATAGGGTCTCTCACTGGGACCTAACCGATCAGGCAAGACCCACTGACCAGTGAGCTGGAAGGACCTGCTTGTCTCTGCCTTCTCAGCACTGGATTTCCAGTGTGTGCCACCATGCCTAGCTATTTATGTACTTGCTGGGGACTGAACTCAGGTTCTCATGCTTCCGTAGCAAGCAATTTATTGATTGAGCCATCTCCCCAGCTCTTGTTTTTTTCTTTTAGTGTGTATGTCTAAGTAGATTTTTATATTTTAGAGACTATATTCTTCAATTCTTTTACCCATGTATATAATGAACATGTTTTCAGGCCAAGGAACATTCTTAAACAAATTTAGTAAGTATAAAACAGTAATTTGTTGGGGCTGGAGAGATGGCTCAGTGGTTAAGAGCACCGACTTCTCTTGCAGAGGACCCAGGTTCGATTCCCAGCACCCACATGGCAGCTAAGAACCATCTTTAACTCCAGTTCCAGGGGAATCTGATGCCCTCTTCTGACCTCCATGGCATTGCTCGTCGACGTGGGTTCACCAACCTACATGCAGACAGTACACTCATACACATAAAAAAAAAAAATCCCAGTAATTTATTCGACAGATTTTTTTTGTGTGTGTGAGCTTGGCAGCTACTAGGGGAGCCTCTGAACAAGACAAATATGATTCTTGCTCTTCATAGCTTTGAGTTTGGTTGGTTGTATGGTGGATGTTTAGGTTGCTCTCGTGCTTTCATCATCATAGTCATGGCATGGATATGGTCTGAGTAAGATCTTCCTGTGTGTATTGCTGGGGTTGAACCCAAGGCCTCAGTGTACTAAGCAGATGCTGTATCACTGAGCTATACCTCAGCTCACCATTCAAATATTTGTAGCTAAATCTTCATTCTTGTCAGAGTATATTTTTATTATTATTATCATTATTATTATTATTATTATTATTATTATTATTATTTTATGTGTATGAGTGTACTGTCTCCGTGTCATGCAATGCCGTGGAGGTCAGAAAAGGGTATCAGATTCTCCTGGAACTGGAGTTAAAGACGGTTCTTTGCTGGGAATTGAACCTGGGTCCTCTGCAAGAGAATTCAGTGCTCTTAACCACTGAGCCATCTCTCCAACCCCAAGAGTATAAATATTTTTAAGAAACATTAATCATTTCAAGAATGTTGAGCCAATTCTCATCCATACCACAATGTCTATGAACCACCAGTTCACTATACCTTTACTACCATTCACTGTTTTCAGTCTTTCCGTTATCAATTGAATGGGTTAAATTGGGGAGGGGGCAGTAGATGACGAAGTGGGAGATGTTGATCAGTCAGTACATGGTTACAGCCAGAGAGGAGCAATGTGTCTTACCTGTTGTACAGCACAGTGACTATAGCTATAGATACAGTATTTTAATTTTTTTCTATTATTTGTTGGTAGTTTCTTTCACATCCTCAATCATTGCCATTCTTCTATCATGGACCCAGAGGAAATTTTTCAGTAGTTATTTTCAAACTGATTTATATCTATATAATCCATCATGCTGAATTATTATCTTAAGAAGACTTTTTATTTTTATTTATGTGCATATGTGTGTGTCTGAGAGTATATGCCACATGTATACACATGCCTGTGGGTCACCCAGAGCTGGAGTTAGAGGTAGTTGAGCAGCTTGACATGGGTGTTGGGAACAGAACTCAGGTCCTATATAAGAGATAAAGTCCTTTTAACCCCTGGGCCATCTCTCCAACTTCCTAGATTCACCTTTAAAAAACTCAGCTCCTGGGCCTGGAGAGAAGGCTCAGCAGGTAAGAGCACTGATTTGTTTTTTTGCAGAGGACCTGCAAGTTAAAAAAATATATTAAAAATATATTAAAAATTTTAATGTGTATTAATGTATTGCCTGCATATATGTAAGTGCACCCATGTCATACAATGCCTGCAGAGGTCAGAAGACAATGTTAGATCCCCTGGAACTGTAGTTACAGACAGTTGTTAGCTGCCATATTGGTGCTGGGAATCAAACCTGGGTCCTCTGTAAGAACAGCCAGTGCTCCTAACCACTGAGCCATCACTCCAGCCCCAAATAAAATATATTTTTTTGGTCTTTTTGAGACAGGGTCTCCCTGTAGCCCCAGCTGTCTTGGAATTCACTCCGTAGACCAGGCTGGCCTTGAACTCACAAAGATCCGCCTGCCTCTGCCTCCCATTGTTAGGATTAAAGGTATGCACCACCATGCCCGGCTATAAAATATTTTTTAAAAAAGGCCAGGTCCAGCCAGACGTGGTGGTGCACACCTTTAATCTTAGCACTCGGGAGGCAGTGGCAGGCAGATCTTTGAGAGTTCAAGGCCAGCCTGGTCTACAGAGCGAGTTCCAGGACAGCTGGGGCTACAGGGAGACCCTGTCTCGAAAAGACCCCCCCCAAAAGTCCAGGTCCTAATGAAGTATCATTTTAGAGATGAAATTGTACCTCATGTAGGTTCAGTGGTTTAGCGAAAGTCACACAAGTAATATCCAGAAGGTTAAGACTCTAACCTAGGTCTTCTGATTCTAATTCTTAAGTTCTTTCTATCACACATCCATTTTCTAATAATGGGGTAAGTTTGATGTAAGGATGGTCACTATTTCAGGAGCTACCTTAAAACCCTTTTTTACCAGGCTCAGGGATTGGATCCACTGTTAAATTGTTATTCAGAGTCAGTTCCATAGCATTTTGAACATCAGTGTTAGCTGAGAACTAAGATCTTGGTTACTGCTCCAGTCCTTAACCATAAAAGAATGAAAGTTTTCCATGTCACGTACCTTTTCCTTTTCCTTGGCCCTTATTATGTCATCATTTTCAAATACCACTATGACCCCTGAGGAGTTTATGGCTTCTGCAGCTTCTATCACCTCTGTAACTTCTGTGACAATTTTTATGTCTGGGACCTCTGAGAACTCATTTTCTGGGGTATCTGTGACATCAGTGACATCGGTGATATCGGTGACATCTGTAAATGCTGAGACGTCTGTACCTTCTATGATGTTTGAAGAGTATACATGTGTATGCTCGTGTATCGTCTGTAGCTCTGCAAATGCAGTAATGTTCATGATGTCCATCGAACTTGTGATATTTGTGCTGTTTGTGATTTCTGAGAGGCTTGAGACCTCTGACACTTTGGAAGCTTTAGTTTTATTCTGATTCAAGAGGGCAATGAGGTTCACCCACTGAGAAAACATATCGTCCTGTTTATATATAGGAGCACAGAGTTGTAAGTAGTAGGCACGGCCGCTTACTAGCTTTACTTTGAGAAGCATGTGCTTGGCATCGTGCACAGAAAGAGTCACAAACTGCAGAGGGAGAAACCTGCAAGCAAATGCAATGGAATGTTATCTTAAGACCTGTTTGGAGACTTCTAAAAAAAAACCTTTCCAGCTTTGAGAATGGTTTTGTGTCCACATAAGTCCCAGTGAGAGCTCCTGAGAGCCATCTCATGTTTATCATGTGCTTAAGACTCTGATGTCACTAAAAGATCAGCATGTTAATCATTTACCATGAAAATTTACCCATCTTAATTCATCCTAAAAAGGTGAATAGGGTTGGTAAGATGGCTCAGCAGGTAAAGTCACCTATTAGCCAAGCCCTAATGACCTAAGTTAAATTCCAGGACCCACATGAAGGAAGTAGAGAACAGACTCCACAAAGTTATTGTCTGACCTTGGTCACATGTGCACACAGACACAGACACAGATGACACAGACACACAGACACACAGACACACAGACACACTAAAATGTAGTAAAAGTTGAAGATTAGACATCAAGGAATACAAATCAAAACTACATCTAGATTCCATCTTATTCTAGTCATAATGGCTATTATGAAGAAAACAAACAAATGCTGACAAGGATGAGGGGGTGAGGATGAAAATCCTTATATATTGTTGGTAGCAATGTAAATTAGTGTAGTCACTATGGAAATCAGCACAGAAGTAAAAAGCTAATAGAACTATCATATAGTCCAGCAGAACCATTCTGAATTATATATATATAAATAGTAATATATATATATTATATATACTAAATATGATAGTCAGAACCGTAAGTCAACACGATACGCACTAATCCATCCATATTTTCCATTTATTTTCAGGACACTATTCACAATTCAATTATGGAACAACCCAGCATATACAGCGCAATGAGAGCTGTAAAAGATGTTTTGCATGGGGCTGGAGAGAGTGGTCCTAAAGCGGCTTAAAAGGTCACACGACTGCTCTTGCAGAGGACCTGGGTTCGATCCCCAGCACCCACATGGCGGCTAAGAACCGTCTGTAACTCCAATTCCAAGAGAACTCCAGTTCCAGGGGAATCCGACACCCTCTTCTGACCTCCGCGGCACTGCACGACATGGGTGCACAAACCTACATGCAGACAGTACATTCATACACATAAATAAATAAATTAATTAATTAAATTAAATTTTTTTCAGTTTTTGAGATAGGGTCTTACTATGTAGCCCCAGCTGGCCTGGAATTTGCAATGAAGACCAGGCTGGCCTTGATCTCACAGAGATCTACCCGAGTCCTAGGGTAAAAGGCATGTGCCACTATGCCCAGCCACCATGGGGCTTTTTATTCAGCCATAAAGAAAAATGAAATGTCATTTGCTGGAAAATTGCTGGAACTAGAGATCATACCAAGTGAAATAAGCCAGATTCAGAAATACAAATATTGTATGTTTTCACAAGGTATGGGGTGGAGAGATGCCTCAGTGGGTAAAGTATTTGTTGTGCAAGCCTGATGACCTGATTTTGGTCCCCAGAACCCAGGTAAAAGCCAAGCACAGTAGCATAAGTGTCTGTAATCCCAGCTCACTCTTAGTGGAAATGGGAGACAGACACAGGGAAATCATCGTAAGCTTGTGGGCTAGCTAGCTGGGTACGTACAACAGTGAATGAGAGAGACGCTCTCTAACTAGGTGGAAGGCGAGGACAGCACCTGAGGTCATCCTCTGGCTTCCATGGGTGTGCTGTGGCACACATGCACCCATATCACACATATTCTAACACACACATATACAGACATATCACACACATACACATGTACACACACAAAAGTCATGAAAGTAAAAGGGGACTATATGAGATGAAGAAGCCTAGTAGGAAGGGCTGGGGGACAAGAGAGGGTGATGGAAGACCAATATGATCAAAGTACTTCATAATATGTATGAAAATGCCCAGAGAGGGTGATGGAAGACCAATATGATCAAAGTACTTCATAATATGTATGAAAATGCCATAATGAAACCCACTATTTTGTATAATAAATAGTGATAAATATGTTTTTTAACTGTGATTCAAAAAAATTAAGTGACTTGCTCAAAGATCATATACCAAGTTAGTGGCTGAGACAAGACCAGAAGTAATTCTGATGGAAGCAAGGACAGTGTGGAGAGGAAAAGCACGTCCTTGAGAGGCAGTTTATTATTTATTTCTTACTAGTTGGGTTTATTATTTTTTTAATTAACTGCCATTTTGATGGTCTTTGTCATAAACCATTTTTTAAATTTTATTTATTTTTGTATGTGTATGAATGTACTGTCTGCACATAGGTTTGTGCACCCGTGTTGTGCAATGCTGTGGAGGTCAGAAGAGGGTCTCAGATTCCCCTGGAACTGGAGTTCTCCTGGAATTGGAGTTTCAGACTGTTTTCAGCCACCATGTGGGTGCTGGGGATCGAACCCGGGTCCTCTGCAAGAGCAGTCGGCGCTCTTAACCACTAGGCTATCTCTCCAGCCCGTCATAAACCACTTTTGATGGGTGTTAAGGACACTCCTATGTCATTTGAACAGGTAGTGCTGGTGAGATGCTCCTTTGGAGCAATAGTCATCAGCATTTCCATTTTCATCTGCTCAGATAATGATGCCCCCCACTCCCCCCGTGACTCACCTGGTGAGCACCAGCTTCTCTGCAGAGGGAGATGTCAGGAGGGTTGTAAAAAGGGAGTCTGTGTCTTTATTAACAGTTTGTGTCATATGTGCCAGCAGCATCACATTGGGGGTCTTGAGAATGGGACTGGAAGAACAGATGCCTACAGTGACCCAGTTGGCTCGGTTATGCAGGTAAACAGACTCTCCTCTCCTACTGACCTGCGTACAGAGAACAGGAAAGGAGTATTTTTGGTAAAAGGTATGGATTTGACACTGCTGCTTACGATAGTGTAACAGAGGTCAGAAAATAAAGGGGAAATGAGCCACGACACCTCTATTCCTTTACTTATTAACGTTAGGTATTAGAAATATCAGAGTGAGGAGCCACAGTCTATGGCTTGTGGGGTCTTTCAGGGAAGGCCAGTATTAAATAACTAACATAGCCAGTTACCATCTCAGGATGCCATGGGAACACCTAACTAGGGGCTCAACTCAGCTTAGGGTAGGGATATAGCTGGTAGTCATGTATTTGTAAATATTAGCAGTCAGTTCTGGGAGACACATTTATGTAAAGATTTATTTTAAATGTTAATGACATAAAAGCTGAATGGTACATGCCTTTAATCCTAGCACTTGGGAGGCAGAGGCAGGTGGATCTTTGTGAGTTCAAGGCCAGCCTGGTCTACAGAGCCAGTTCCAGGCCAGCTGGGGCTACAGGGAGACCCTGTCTCGAAAAGACAAAAAAAAAAAAAAAAAGTTGAATAGCAACCAATTAATATATAATATACAGTATTCTTTAGTTTAAATTTCATAGAAACAACTGTTCCACTACTCTATAAACCTTTGCTAAACTCTTTGCCTTTAACTTCAAGGGAATAAACAATAAAGTGAAGTTTTAAAATATCACAGTTTGGGTATTTACTGCTTTTGTCTTAAGCATAATCTATTTTTTTTAAATTTCTGTATGTGTATGAATGTAGTGTCTGCATGCAGGTCTGTGCACCCGTGTCGTGCAATGCCGCGGAGGTCAGAAGAGGGTTTCGGATTTCCCTGGAACTGGAGTTCTCCTGGAATTGGAGTTTCAGACGGTTCTTGGCTGCCATGTGGGTGCTGGGGATCGAGCCCGGGTCCTCTGCAAGAGCGGTCGGCGCTCTTAACCGATAGGCCATCTCTTCAGCCCCAAGCATAATCTATTTTTAAGTGTGTGTGATACCATTATTAGTTTTGTTGTTCTTTTTATTTTTGAGGCATTGGGAATCGAATCTACGGCCTCATACCTGCAGCAGGAACTCCACTGTTGAACCGTATCCCCAGCAGTATAATTTAATTTTAATAGTGGCTGTATTAAGCTGGGCATGTTCACACATGTTTATAAGTCTCAGGAGGGTGAAGCAGGATGATTTCTTGAAACCAGGACTTGTGACCAGGCAACATAGTAAGACTTTATTTCCAAATAATAATAGTAGCTGCATTAAATAAACAATTATAAACTTCCCAAACATTGCCAGTGGTCCCACTCCAGTCTATTCCTGGAATGGGGTTATAGACATCTCCTCTAAGGAAGGGGCCCTCAGCGGAGGTCTGAACAATGGAGGAGATAAACTGGCTAGGTAGAAACTTGAGCAAAAACAAGAAACTCTGCTAGTTGGAGAGAGAGAGAGAGAGAGAGAGAGAGAGAGAGAGAGAGAAAGAGAGAGAGAGAGAAAGAGAAAGAGAAAGAGAGAGAGAGAAAGAGAATGCCTGGTGAGTGGATATACAGATTGATGAAGGAAGTCAGAAAGGGACTACACTCTACACTTAAGAGAACTATCACCAGGGTGTGGTGGAGCACGCCTTTAATCCTAGCACTTGGGAGGCAGAGGCAGGAGGATCTTTGTGAGTTCAAGGCCAGTATGGTCTACAGAGAGAGTTCCAGGACAGCCCGAGCTCCAGGAGACCCTGTCTAAAAAAAAAAAAAAAAAAAAGAAAAGAAAAGAAAACTATCCATTTAAGTGTTACAGGAGCTTCCTACCATATGCAAAACCCTGGTTTTGCTCGTTAGTACCCCTCTCACCCCAAAGAAAATCCTCACCACTAAAAAGC
Organism: Rhizomys pruinosus; assembly: GCA_009823505.1. NCBI lineage: Eukaryota > Metazoa > Chordata > Mammalia > Rodentia > Spalacidae > Rhizomys > Rhizomys pruinosus. Next base: position 1,515,758 of record VZQC01001310.1, read on the forward strand.
AAGCAGATCTTTAGAGGTGGCAGCCCTCACTATTGATTACCCAAAAGCCGGGCCTCTCTTTTACCTGATTAACAGAATCCTGGATTATTTATTATCCATCTCTCAGGAATGGTGGCTTAGCTCAAGGTTAAATTTCAATCAACCTAAAACTGACTTGGTGACCCATTCCCTTTGCCTGTGACTCATTTCATCAGGGACATGTGGCCCAGGCCTGGCCAGCGGGTGCAGCAGGACGTGGTCTGGAAAAGCCTCTCAGATGACTGCTTCTCTTGTCCTGCTGGCAGCTGGGACTGTCCTGCTTGAAGGCGACAAAGCAAAGAGAGCGGAGGGGCTCTGGAGTGAGCTAGTGCTCTGGGCTCTGTTTAAGATGATTGCTTTTCTTTCTCATTTGAACCTGCAGAGTCAGGAATTTTGGTGGTTTGCTCCCAAAGACCAAGTAGGAAAGTTTGGCTACCTTGAAGGGTATTACACTGGCTGAGCTGTAGACAGCAACTCCCAAGTGCTATGTACTTAAGAATATGACAAGGAAAATTTGAAAAGGGCACAGTCGAGATGAAAAAAAGAAAAGATTATTAGCAAGAAAGAAGTAATTGAGGGGCTGGTGAGATGGCTCAGTGGTTAAGAGTACTGGCAGAGGATGCAGGTTCAGTTGCCAGCACCTACATGGTTGGTAACGACCATCTGTAACTCCTGCTCCAGGGAATCCAACCTTCTTCTGTCCTCCTTAGGCACTGCACAACTCAGGTGCACTGATACAGATGCAGGCAATACACTCATACACATTAAGAAAACTTAAAAAAAAAAAGAATTGAAAGCCAAACAACAATAACTTGTCACATGCTCTGGGGCATTGATCTAACATGTTCCCTTTCTGCCTGTGGTACTCTGGGCATGGAGAAGTCATACAAGTTCTTAGTTGTCAGTCAGTGTCATAAGCATGGTGTCTTTCTTATCTTTGAAGAAGTATCTGTTAATCAGCTGAGTAGCTAAGTATGTTGGCTTACTGTTCAGGATTAGACACTGGCATGGCATTTCTTTTTTTTTAATTATTTATTTATGCATATGAATGTATTGTCTGCATGCAAGTTTGTGCACCCATGTCATGCAATGCCTCGGAGGTCAGAAGAGGGTGTCGGATTCCCCTGGAACTGGAGTTCTCCTGGAATTGGAGTTACAGATGGTTCTCAGCCACCATGTGGGTGCTGGGGATTGAACCCAGGTCCTCTGCAAGAGCAGTCAATGCTCTTAACCACTAGGCTATCACTCTAGCCCCTGGCATGGCATTTCTATGAGTGACAGGCATGGGTCACAGTGCCAAGCTCAGGTCCCCATTTCTTTGCCTGAGCAGTCTAATGTTCAGTGTTTGGAGGAAAGCCAGCATTTCCCCCAGATGCTCTGATGAGTCTTCAATCAGAATACGGTTCCCTTCCTATGAGAAAGCAGCTTGTCTCTTTGAGGCTAGCTGACAGTTCTAGTTCCTGTTGAGAGCTAACAGCTAAGATCCATCTTAATTCCTAGATTTTCTTCTTTTTTTTAACCTTTCTTTTTTTTCTTCTTTTTCATGTTGTTTTTTTCCTTAATTTTTTATTGAGCTTTTGTGCACTTCATACAAAGTTTCTTAATCAAGTTTATGCCCTTCCCCCATCCATGCCCCACCCCCTACTCCTGCATTCTGCCTTACATGTTAAGTCCTGTCTTGTATCTTTTTCTCAAGTCTTTTTTTTTTTTTTTTTTTTTTATATTCCCATTTTTCTGAAAGCAACTGTGTTCTTCCAATGTGAATCTCTTAATGGGCTCTCGAATTGTCCTACCACTTGTAGTCACACCTTGAAATCTAATTGCCATATATGGATGGGAAGATATGTATTATATATATTCTAAAAAAAAAGGAAAAAGAAAAAAAAAAGAAAAAAAAAATGTAAAAGCTACAATCTTTTAACTTGCATGCAACTTTTACTGTTAAAATGTGATCTCTAAAGGTGTTCAGGAATTAAACTACAGTTTATTTTCAGAATTTTATTTGTAATTTTTTTATTTACACATGTGAGTGTATATATATGCATATTTTGGCATATAACATTCAAAACTAAAGGAAACCAAAATAAGCAGAAAAAGGAAAAACCCGATAAACATAACAATAAAGGGGAAACAAAATAAATAGAGGAAAAAGGAAAAAAACCTATTCAAAGAGAAGAACTGACCAACCCCAAAAACAGTAAAGTAACCCTTGTGCATCAAAAAGGTTATTAAAGACTGAGGGAGAAAAAGATTGCAAGACGGATTAACATGTATTATGACAGAATCCATGAGTCAGAGTCCCCTTCCAGAGCAGGGGGCGGGCCTAGGGGGACCATACATGGGTGGGCATGGATCATGGATGGGGGAAGGAAATGGGTTAAAATTGATTACGAAAATTTGTATGGGGCTGGAGAGGAGAGCTGCCTAGTGGTTTAAGAGCACCGACTGCTCTTTGAACGAGGACCCGGGTCGATCCTAGCACCCCACATGGCGGCTGAAAAAAAAAAAACTGTCTGTAACTCCAAATTCCAGGAGAAACTCCCGTTTCCAGGGGAATCTGAGGCGCTCTTCTGACCTCGCGGCATTTCACGACACGGTTCGTTTGCACCAGTCTACAGGCAGACAGTACATTCATACACATAAAATAACTAATAATAAAAATAAAAAAAGAAATGTTGTATGACAGTGCACTCATTAAAATTAACTTAAAAAAAATAAAAAAATAATCAATAAAATACTTTAAAAAAAGGAAGTCGGCTTTTCTCTGTCTTTAAAAACTGTGTCTGAAATAGCGGGCCATGGGTTGTGGTGGTGCCATCTTTAATCCAGCACTCCGGATGGCAGAGGCAGGCGCATCTCTGTTAGTTCATGGCCAGCCTGGTCTACATAGGCGGGAGTTTCAGGCCAACTGGGCTACAGGGAGACCCTGTCCTCAAAACTACCAAAAAATTGTGAAAAAAATTGTGAATGTTTCCTGTTTTTTAACGTACTTATCTTTGGTCAAAGATAGAACAAGATTTCAGATAAAGAAAACAGACCGGTATAAATTTTTTTTTTTTTTTTAAAACGACATAAATTTCAATCTTCCCCAAATTACAAAGAAAAAATGAATTTCACAGCATGTCTTATATTTACATAGTAGTGTGTATTTGTGTGTTTTGTGCTTTGTAATTGCAATGTGTGATGGAAAGTGTGGAGAAGGTGTATACATGTGTGAGGAGCATGTGCTGTACGGGTGGCCCAGATATCTGCATTAGATTTTTGTCTTTTCTTTTTTTTTACTGTTTTTTTTAAAATTTTATTTATTATTTATTTTGGTTTTTTCTTTTTTTCCGAAGTCAGGGTCTCCCTGTAGCCCCCGATCAGATGACTGGAACTCACTTTGTTAGACCGGCGGCCTTGAACTCACAAAGATCCGCCTGCCTCTGCTCCCAAGTGCTGGATTAAAAGGGTGCGTTTCACCAAGCCGGCTTCTTAAATTTTATTTACTTTTAATTTTATTTATTTTTATGTGTGTGGATATGTACTTCTGCATTAGGTTTGTGCAGTGCCTCAGAGGTCCAGAAGAGGGCGTCGAAATCCCCTGGAACTGGACTTTTTTTTTTTTTTTTTTTTTTTAAGATGGTTCTCAGCCAGCCATGTGGGTGCTGGGGATCAAACCCGGGGGTCCTCCGCAAGAGCAGTCGGTTGCTCTCAACCACTAGGCCACTCTCCAGCCCCACCCTAGATATATCTTTTCTTTATAACATCTTATTTTTTTTTTTTTTTACGATTAGGGTCTCTCACTGGGACCTAACCGATCAGGCAAGACCCACTGACCAGTGAGCTGGAAGGACCTGACTTGTCTCTGCTTCTCAGCACTGGATTTCCAGTGTGTGCCACCATGCCTAGCTATTTCTTGTACTTGCTGGGACTGAACTCAGGTTTCTCATTGCTTCCGTAGCAAGCAATTTATTGATTGTTGAGCCATCTCCCCAGCTCTTGTTTTTTTCTTTTAGTGTGTATGTCTAAGTAGATTTTTATATTTTAGAGACTATATTCTTCAATTCTTTTACCCATGTATATAATGAACATGTTTCAGGCCAAGGCAACATTTCTTAAACAAATTCAGTAATTTAGTAAGATAAAAAAGTACATTTGTTGGGGCTGGAGAATGGTCAGTGGTTAAGAGAGCACCGCTTCTCTGAGAGGACCCAGGTCGATTACCAGCACCCACCCATGGACGCCTAAGAAACCATCTTTAACTCCCGTTCAAGGGGGAAATCTGATGCCCTCTTCTGACCTCCATGCATTGCTCGTTCGACAGGGGTGCAAAACCCTACATGCAGACATTAACACTCATACACAATAAAAAAAAAAAATCCCAGTAATTTTTTGCCAGGATTTTTTTTTTTTTTTTTTTTTGTGTGTGTGAGCTTGGCAGCTACTAGGGGAGCCTCTGAACAAGACAAATATGATTCTTGCTCTTCATAGCTTTGAGTTTGGTTGGTTGTATGGTGGATGTTTAGGTTGCTCTCGTGCTTTCATCATCATAGTCATGGCATGGATATGGTCTGAGTAAGATCTTCCTGTGTGTATTGCTGGGGTTGAACCCAAGGCCTCAGTGTACTAAGCAGATGCTGTATCACTGAGCTTATACCTTCAGACTCACCATCAATATTTGCTTAGCTAAATCTTATCTGTCAGATTATATTTTTAATTATTCTCCTTATTATTATTATTATTATGCTTTATATTATTAATTTTATGTGTATGAGTGTTACTGTTCTCCGTGTCATGAATTGCTTGTGGAGGTCAGAAAATGGTATCATATTCTCCTGGAAACTGGAGTTGTTAGTTTAAAGACTGTTCTTTTGCTGGGAATTGACCTGGGGTCCTCTGCAAGAGAAATCTCAGTGCTCTTAACCACTGAGCCATCTCTCCACCCCAAGAGCTATAAATATTTTTATTTAAAGAAAACATTACATCATTTCAAGAATATGTGAGCCAATTTCTCATCCACTACCACCACTGTCTATGAACCCACCAGTTCACTATACCTTACTACCATTCATGTTTTCAGTCTTTCCGTCTATCAAATTGAATGGGTTTTTATTGTTTTTTTAAATTGGGGGGAGGGGGAAGAGAGTACCCCGATGACGGAAGTGCGAGGATGTTGATCAGTCAGACGTACTCATGGTTACAGCCCGAGAGGAGCAATGTGTCTACCTGTTGTACCGCACAGTGACATAGCTATCGATACAGTATTTTCATTTTTTTTCTATTATATTTGTTGTGTGTAGTTGGTAGTTTCTTTCACATCCTCAATCATTGCCATTCTTCTATCATGGACCCAGAGGAAATTTTTCAGTAGTTATTTTCAAACTGATTTATATCTATATAATCCATCATGCTGAATTATTATCTAGCGACTTTTTATTTTTAATTTATGATGTGCATATGTGTGTGTCTGAGAGAGAGTCTATATGCCCACACGTAATACACATGCCTTGTGGGTCACCCAGAGCTTGAGTTAGAGGTGGTAGTTGAGCAGCTTTTGACATGGGTGTTCGCGGAACAGAACTCAGGTCCTATATAAGAGCAATAAGAGCTCTTTTTAACCCCTGGGCCATTCCTCTCCAACTTCCTAAGATTCACCATTTAAAATTTTAAAAAAAACCTCAGCTTACTGGGGCCGGAGAGAATGCTCAGCAGGGTCAGACTGGTAAGAGCACTGATTTGTTTTTTTGCAGAGGACCTGCAAGTTAAAAAAATATTATTTAAACAATATTTAAAAATTTTTAATGTTGTATTTATTGATTGGCCTGCATATATGTAAGTGTGCACCCATGTCATACAATTGCCGCGGAGGGTCAGAAAAAATGTGTTAGATCCCTGGAACTGTAGTTACAGACAGTTTGTTAGCCACCATATGGATGCTTTGCTGGGAACAAAACCTGGGTCCTTGTAAGAGCAGCAAGTGCTCCTAACAACTGAGCCATCACTCCAGCCCCAAAAAATAAAATATATTTTTTGGTCTTTTTGATCAGGGACTAGGGTTCCACTGTAGCCCCAGCTGTCTTGGAATCACTCCGTATACCAGGCTGGCCTTGAACTCACAAAGATCCGCCTGCCTCTGCCTCCCATTGTTAGGATTAAAGGTATGCACAACCAAGCCCCTTTCCGGCTTTTATAAAATATCTCTTTCTTTTCTTTTTTTTTTTAAAAAAAGGCCCAGGGGTCCAGCCTAGCCAGACGTGGTGGTGCCACCTTTAATCTTATCTTCAGCCACTCGGGAGGCCGTTGGCAGGAGGCATATCTTTGAGAGAGTTCAAAATGCCAGCCTGGTCTACAGAGCGAGTCCAGGACAGCTGGGGCTACCGGGCGACCCTTGTTCGCAACAGACCCCCCCCCAACAGTCCAGGGTTCCCTAATGTCCTAATGAAGTATCATTTTAGAGATGAAATTGTACCTCATGTAGGTTCAGTGGTTTAGCGAAAGTCACACAAGTAATATCCAGAAGGTTAAGACTCTAACCTAGGTCTTCTGATTCTAATTCTTAAGTTCTTTCTATCACACATCCATTTTCTAATAATGGGGTAAGTTTGATGTAAGGATGGTCACTATTTCAGGAGCTACCTTAAAACCCTTTTTTACCAGGCTCAGGGATTGGATCCACTGTTAAATTGTTATTCAGAGTCAGTTCCATAGCATTTTGAACATCAGTGTTAACCAGTTTAAGATGAAACTAAAGATCTTGTTACTGTCCAGTCCTTATTAACCATCTAATTAAAAGAATGAAAAAGTTTTTCCATGTCACGTACCTTTTCCTTTTCCTTGGCCCTTATTATGTCATCATTTTCAAATACCACTATGACCCCTGAGGAGTTTATGGCTTCTGCAGCTTCTATCACCTCTGTAACTTCTGTGACAATTTTTATGTCTGGGACCTCTGAGAACTCATTTTCTGGGGTATCTGTGACATCAGTGACATCGGTGATATCGGTGACATCTGTAAATGCTGAGACGTCTGTACCTTCTATGATGTTTGAAGAGTATACATGTGTATGCTCGTGTATCGTCTGTAGCTCTGCAAATGCAGTAATGTTCATGATGTCCATCGAACTTGTGATATTTGTGCTGTTTGTGATTTCTGAGAGGCTTGAGACCTCTGACACTTTGGAAGCTTTAGTTTTATTCTGATTCAAGAGGGCAATGAGGTTCACCCACTGAGAAAACATATCGTCCTGTTTATATATAGGAGCACAGAGTTGTAAGTAGTAGGCACGGCCGCTTACTAGCTTTACTTTGAGAAGCATGTGCTTGGCATCGTGCACAGAAAGAGTCACAAACTGCAGAGGGAGAACAACCCTGCACCGGAAATGATGATGGGACTGTTATCTTAAGACCTTGTTGTGGAGAATTCTTAAAAAAAAAACCTTCCAGCTTTGAGACTGGTTTTTGGTGTCCCACATACGTCCCAGCAGTGAGAGGCTCCTGAGAGCCCCCCCCCTCTCATCGTTTTATGTTTTTTGTTTTATCATGTGCATTTTATATTACGAAAGACTCTGATGTCACTAACTAAAAGCTCAGCCATGTTGTTAAACATGTACCATAAAATTTTTACCCATCTAATTCATCCTTAAAAAGGTGAATAGGGTTGGTAAGATGGCTCAACAGTAACGGTGGTGGTTTAAAGGTGGTGGTTTAAAGTCACCTCTATTAAAGCCAAGCCTCTAATGCACCCTAAGGTTAAAATTCTCAGGACCCACATGAAGGAAGTAGAGAACAGACTCCACAAAAGTTAAAAGGTTATTGTCTGCCCTTGGTCACATGTGCACACCGACACCGCACCAGATGACACAGGACAACATACACACAGACACACCGACACCCTAAAATGTATTAAAAGTTGAAGATTAGAAATCAAGGAATAACAAATCAAAAACTAATCTAGATTCCCTCTATTATCGTTACTGGCTATTAGAAGAAAGAGGAAAGAGAGGGGGAAAAACAACACAAATGCTGACAAGGATGAGGGGGTGAGGATGAAAATCCTTATATATTGTTGGTAGCAATGTAAATTAGTATAGTTGTCTGTTAGTCCACTATGGAAAATCAGCCCAGAAGTAAAGTACAAGCCTAAAAAGCTAATAGAACTATCATTATAGTCCAGCAGATAACCTTTATAGAATATATTATAATATAATCATATATATATTAATATATATATATATATATATGAATCTAAGTCAGGACCAAGATAACGCATAACTCCATATCCATTTTTTTTTTTTTTTGCAGGAACCCACAGTTGAGAGACTGGATTATTTTAAAAAGAATTGAGCTTTTTAAAATATTTTTTTTAAAAGCCAGGCATGGGGCTGGCGAGATGGCCCAGAGGTTAAGAGCACCCCGACCTGTTATTGCAGAGGGCCTGGGTTCGTTCGATCCCAGCCACCCCACATGGTCGGCTACGAGCCCTACGACTTCTAAAGTAATATACTAAGGAGAGAAGAACCGTCTGTTAACTCCAATTCCAAGAGAACTCCAGTTCCAGGGGAAATCCGACCACCCTCTTCTGACCTCCGCGGGCATGCACGACATGGGTGCCCCCCCCCTACATGCAGACAGTACATTCATACAACATAAAATAAAAATTATAACATTAATTAATTAAATAATTTTTTTTTTTCCTAAAAAAAAAAAAAAAAAGTCTTACTATGTAGCCCAGCTGGCCTGGGGAAGGATTTTGCACATTGTAGACCAGGCGGCCTTGATCTCACAGAGATCTCTACCCTGAGTAAAAGTCCTGGGTTTAAAAGGCATGTGCCACTATGCCAGCCACCATGGGGCTTTTTTATAGCCATAAAGAAACATGAAATGTTCATTTGTGGAAAATTGCTGGAACTAGAGATCATACCAAGTGAAATAAGCCAGAGATTCAGGAAAATACAAATATTGTATGTTTTCACAAGGTATGGGGTGGTGCGTTGGAGGAGATGCCTCAGTGGGTAATTATTTGTTGTGCAAGCCTGATGACCTGATTTTGGTCCCCAGAACCCAGGTAAAAGCCAAGCACAGTAGCATAAGTGTCTGTAATCCCAGCTCACTCTTAGTGGTGGCACTTGGGAGGAAGAGGAAAGACACAGGGAAATCATCGTAAGCTTGTGGGCTAGCTAGCTGGGTACGTACAACAGTGAATGAGAGAGACGCTCTCTAACTAGGTGGAAGGCGAGGACAGCACCTGAGGTCATCCTCTGGGCTTCCATGGCGTGTGCTGTGGCACCACATGCACCCATATACACATATATTCTAACACACACATATTACAACATATACACCTCACACACACCACATACACATGTTAACACAAAAAGTCATGAATATATGAAAGTAAAAAAGGGGGGAACTATTGAGATGAAGGAAAGCCTAGTAGGAAGGGGCTGGGGACAACGGAGAGGGTGATGAAGACAATATGATCAAGTAGCGTACTTCAAATATGTATGAATTGAAAATGCCCAAGAGAGGGGATTTGATGGAAGACACCAATTATGATCAAATTATACTTAAACGTAGTACTTCAAAATTTATGAAAATGCATAATGGAAACCCACTATTTTGTATAATAAATAGTGATAAATATGTTTTTTAACTGTGATTCAAAAAAAATTAAAATTAAGTGGTGACTCTTGCATCAAAGATTCAGTATACCAAGTTAGTGGCTGACTGAGACAAGACCAGAAGTAATTCTGATGGAAGCAAGGACAGTGTGGAGAGGAAAAGCACGTCCTTGAGAGGCAGTTTATTATTTATTTCTTACTAGTTGGGTTTATTATTTTTTTTTTTTTTTTTTTTTTTTTTTTTTTTTTTTTTTTTTTTTTATTCTTTTATTTTAAAATTTTATTTATTTTTGTCTATGTGTATGAATTGTACTGTCTTGTTACTGTCTGCACATTAGGTTTGTGCACCCGTTTTTGTGCAATTCTGTGGCGGTCAGAAGAGGGTCTCAGAAGCTTCCCCTGTAACTGGAGAGAGCAGTCTCCCTGGAATTGGAGTTTCAAATGTTTTCAGCCACCATGTGGGTGTGGGGACGAAACCCGGGTCCTCTGCAAGAGCAGTCGGCGGCTCTTAAACCCACTACGGCTATCTCTCCAGCCCGTTCAATAAACCCACTTTTGATGGGTGTTAAGGACACTCCTATGTCATTTGAACAGGTAGTGCTGGTGAGATGCTCCTTTGGAGCAATAGTCATCAGCATTTCCATTTTCATCTGCTCAGATAATGATGCCCCCCACTCCCCCCGTGACTCACTGGTGAGCACCAGCTTTCTCTGCAGAGCGGGGGGGAAATTGTCAGGAGGGTTTGTAAATTAAAAAGGGGTCGGTTTTATTATTAACTTTTGTTTGGTCAATGTGTGCCAGCAGCATCACATTGGGGGTCTTGAGAATGGGACTGGAAGAACAGATGCCTACAGTGACCCAGTTGGCTCGGTTATGCAGGTAAACAGACTCTCCTCTCCTACTGACCTGCGTACAGAGAACAGGAAAGGAGTATTTTTGGTAAAAGGTATGGATTTGACACTGCTGCTTACGATAGTGTAACAGAGGTCAGAAAATAAAGGGGAAATGAGCCACGACACCTCTATTCCTTTACTTATTAACGTTAGGTATTAGAAATATCAGAGTGAGGAGCCACAGTCTATGGCTTGTGGGGTCTTTCAGGGAAGGCCAGTATTAAATAACTAACATAGCCAGTTACCATCTCAGGATGCCATGCGGAACACCTCCTAACTAGGGGCCTCAAATCAGCTTAGGGGTAGCGGATATAGCTGGTAGTCCTTGTATTTGTAAAATTATTAGCAGTCAGCGTTTCTGGGAGACACCATTTATGTTAAAGATTTATTTATTTTTTTAAAAAATATTCATTTAGCCAGGCATGTTGGTTCACGCTTTTAATCCTAGCATGGGAGGCAGAGGCAGTGGCTCTTTATCTTTGTGAGTCAAGGCCAAGCCTTGGTCTACAGTGGCCAGGTTCCAGGCCAGCTGGGGTACCGGGAGACCCCTTTTTTTCTTTTTGTCTCGAAAAAGACAAAAAAAAACAAACAAAGTTGATTGAATAGCAAAAACCAATATTAATATACTTAATTATACATTATTTCTTTAGTTTAAATTTCATAGAAACAACTGTTCCACTACTCTATAAACCTTCTGCTAAACTCTATGTGCCTTATTATACATATAATAAAATTAATAAAAAATAAATAATAAAATAGACTAATCAACACTTAAAGGAAGTTTTTTTTTTAAAATTATCACAGTTGGGTATTTATGCTTTTGTCTTAAGCCTAATCTATTTTTTTTAAAATTTCTGTATGTTTATGATGTAGTGTCTGCATGCCGGGTCTGTGCACCCGTCGGCAATGCCGCGGAGGGTCAGAAGAAGGTCTCGGATTTCCTGGAACTGGAGTTCTCCTGATTGGAGTTTCAGACGGTTACTGGCTGCCTTGTTGGGTGCTGGGGATCGATGCCGGGTCCTCTGCAAAGAGCGGTCGGCGCTCTCTTTCTTAACCGAATGTTAGGCATCTCTTCCGCCCCCCCAAGCATAATTCTATTTTTTAGTGTGTTTGTATACCATTATTAAGTTTTTTTTTGTTGTTCCTTTTTAGGTTTGAGGCATTGGGAATCGAATCTACGGCCTCATACCTGCAGCAGGAACTCCACTGTTGAACCGTATCCCCAGCAGTATAATTTACATTTTAATAGTGGCCTGTATTCAGCTGGGCATGTTCACACTATGTTTATAGTCTCAGGAGGTTGAAGCAGGATGATTTCTTGAAACCAGGACTTGTGACCAGGCAACATAGTAAGACTTTATTTCCAAATAATAATAGTAGCTGCATTAAATAAACAATTATAAACTTCCCAAACATTGCCAGTGGTCCCACTCCAGTCTATTCCTGGAATGGGGTTATAGACATCTCCTCTAAGGAAGGGGCCCTCAGCGGAGGTCTGAACGGAACTGATTGAGGAGATTAAAATGGCTAGGTGTAAGAAAACTTTTGCGAGCAAAAAACAAGAAAACTTCTGCTAGTGGAAGAGAGAGAGAGAGTGCGAGAGAAGAGAGAAAGTAAAGGAAAAGAAGAGAGAGAGAAAAAAAAAAGGGAAAAAGAGAAAAAAAGACGAAAGAAAAAGAGGAAAAAGAAAAGAGAAGAGAGGAAGAGAGGACGAGAAGAGATGCTCTGGTGAGTGGATAACGATGATTGATGAAGGAAGTCAGAAAGGGACTACACTCTACACTTAAGAGAACTATCACCAGGTGTTGTGGTGGAGGCACGCCTTAATCCTAGCCACTTTGGGAGACAGAGGCAGGAGGCAATCTTCTGTGACGTTCAAAGGCCAGTATGTGTCTACAGGGACGAGGAGTTTCAGGACAGCCCGAGTCCACGAGACCCTTGTCTCAAAAAAGAAAAAAAAAAAAAGAAAAGATAAGAAGAAAACTTATCCCCATTTAAGTGTTACAGTAGATTTGCCTTACCATATGCAAAACCCTGGTTTTGCTCCGTTAGTACCCCTCCTCACCCCAAAAGAAAATCCTCACCACTAAAAAGCAAGCAGATCTTTAGAGGTGGCAGCCCTCACTATTGATTACCCAAAAGCCGGGCCTCTCTTTTACCTGATTAACAGAATCCTGGATTATTTATTATCCATCTCTCAGGAATGGTGGCTTAGCTCAAGGTTAAATTTCAATCAACCTAAAACTGACTTGGTGACCCATTCCCTTTGCCTGTGACTCATTTCATCAGGGACATGTGGAAAAGGAATGGCAAGAGGGTGAAAAGAAGAAGTGTCATGCGAAAAACAAACACAAACCTACAAGACTTTTTGGGGGGTGGTTCTGGTGCGGGCGTTGTGGTGGGTGGTGTTTTAGTTGTGCCGTGTTTGTAGTGCGTTGGCGTATGGGTGTTTTGAGGTTGGCTCTTGTGTTTGTCATTGGGTGTTGTGTGTGGGTCTTGTGGGGTGTTTGGTGGGGGGTGGTGGGGTTTTTGTGTGTTTGGTGGAGTTGGGGGTGTCGTAACAAACCAATCTCAAAAAAACACACCAAACACCAAACAAAATAAAAAAATAAACAACAAAAACAACCATTGGCAAAACACCAAAAAATTGGTGGGCTGGACTGGGCGGGGCGGTTTTGTGGTTTGTGGTTGGTCAGAGGTGTTTTGTTTTTTGGTGTTGTTTTGCGTGGTTGATCGGGGGGTTGTTGTTGTTTGTGGGCTATGGGTTTGGTTGGTGTCTTGGGGTTGTTGTTTTGGGTGTGAGGTTCGTGGTGTTGGTTCGGCGTTGTTTTAAAAACAAACATGGTCTGCTTTTGGGTGGTGGGCGGGTGTTGGCTTGTGTTCGGGCGGGGGTGTTGGGTGTTTGGTGCTTTTTTTATTGTTGTTTTTGGTGGTGGGGGGAAAATAAACAACCAACCCCAACAACATACCCCACCAACAAAAACAACACCAAAATAAAAAACCAAAAAAACAAAAAAAAACAAAATGTGGGGTCGTTGTGGAGTGTTTCTTGCTCTGGTGTCTTGTGCGTGGGTGGTGGGCCTTTGTTGGGTGTTTGGGTATGGTCGGGTTGGGGGTTTTTTGGTTGTTGGGTTTTTTTGTGGGGGGTTGGTTGGGTGTTGTTGGGGGTGGTTGTGTTGGGTTGTTGTGGGACCACCAACCCAAAACCAAACAAAAACCAACTAGTTGTCTCTGTGGTGGTCGTTTGTTTGTTTTGTTTTTTGTGTGGCGCTTATTGTGGCTGTGGTTTGTGAGTTGGTGGTTTCGTTGTTGTGGCTATGTGGTGAGGTTTTGGGGCTGGGTGTTGCTTGGGTCTTGGGTTTGCTTGGGGGGTTTGCGTGTGGCGTATTTTCGTTGTGTCGGATTGTTTGGGTGTGAGTGGTGGTGAGGTCGTGTTTTTGTTACAACAAACACAACCCCGCCCAATTGGTGTTGGTCTTTGTGGTTGGGTGTTCTTGTTGTTGGTGTTGGTGTGGTGTTTGGGTGGGCTTTGGTTTTGTTGTCTTGGGTTGTGTTTTTTTGGGGTTGGGGGTAGGTTGTTTTGGGACAACCCCCAACCCCACCCAAACCCCACACAAACCCCCTCAGCCCACCCCCAACCAAAATACCAACCAACCACCCACCACCACCACCAAAAAAAAAAAAAAAAAAAAAAAAAAAAAAAAAAAAAAAAAAAAAAAAAAAAAAAAAAAACCAAACCAAACAAAACCCCCCCAAAAAAAAGAAAAACCCCCAAACAAACAACAAACAACCACACCCCACACACAACCCAACCCCCCAAAACCCCCACCACAACACCACCAAAAACCAAAAAAAAAAAACACAAAAACACAAAACACAACAAACACAAAAAAAAAAAAAGGGGTGGGGGTGGGGGGTGTGGGGTGGTGGGTTGGGTGGATGGGTGGGCGGGGGTTGTGGTGTTTGGGGTGGGTGGGGGGGTGTGTGTGGGTTGGTGGTGGGTGGCGTTTGGGTGTTGGGTGGGGGTGGGGTTTGGGGGGTTGGGGGGGGTTGGTGTGCTGTGGTGTGTGGGTGGGGGGGTTGGGGGTTGGGGGTGGCTGGTGGGTTGGGGGGGGGGGGGGGTGGTGGGGCTGTGGTGGGGGGTGGGGTTTGGGGTGGGTGTTTGGGGTTGGGTGGGTTTTGGGGGTGGTTGTGTTGTGGTGGTGTGGTGGGTGGTAGGTGGTGGGTGGTGGGGGTGGTGGGGGGGGGTTGGGGGGGGGGGTTTGGTTGCTGTTGGGTGGGGGGGTGTGGCGTGGGTTGGGGGGTGGTTGGGGTGGGGGGGGGTGGTGGGGGGGGTGTGGGGTGTTTGGGGGGGGGGGGGGGGGGGGGGTGGGTGGGGGGTGAGGGGGGGGGTTGGGGTGGTGGGGTTTGTTGGTTGGGGGGGTGGAGGGGTGGGTGGGGGGTGGGGGTGTTTGGGGGTGTTGTGGGGTGTGGGGGGGTGGTTTGGGCGTGGTGGGGTGTTGTTGGGTGGTGGTTGTGGGGGTGGGGGTGGGGGGGATGCCTCTCAGATGACTGCTTCTCTTGTCTGCTGGCAGCTGGGACTGTCCTGCTTGAAGGCGACAAAGCAAAGAGAGCGGAGGGGCTCTGGAGTGAGCTAGTGCTCTGGGCTCTGTTTAAGATGATTGCTTTTCTTTCTCATTTGAACCTGCAGAGTCAGGAATTTTGGTGGTTTGCTCCCAAAGACCAAGTAGGAAAGTTTGGCTACCTTGAAGGGTATTACACTGGCTGAGCTGTAGACAGCAACTCCCAAGTGCTATGTACTTAAGAATATGACAAGGAAAATTTGAAAGGGCACAAGTCGAGATGAAACTAAAAGAAAAGTATTAGCAAGAAGATATTAGAAGTAAAAGAAGTAAGAAAGTAATTTGAGGGTGCTGTGTGAGATGGCTCGTGGTTAAAATTGACTCGTAGGAGCAAGTGATACCGCAGCAGTCCAGCAAACTACAGTGGCTAACGAATCTGTAAACTCCTGCTCCAGGGAATCTCCAACCTTCTTCTGCGCTCCTTAGGCACTGCCACAAATGGTGCACTGATACAGATGCAGGCAATACACTCATACACATTAAAGGAAAAGAAAACTTAAAAAAAAAAGAATTAATGAAAGGCCAAACAAACAACAATAACTTGTCACATGCTCTGGGGCATTGATCTAACATGTTCCCTTTCTGCCTGTGGTACTCTGGGCATGGAGAAGTCATACAAGTTCTTAGTTGTCAGTCAGTGTCATAAGCATGGTGTCTTTCTTATCTTTGAAGAAGTATCTGTTAATCAGCTGAGTAGCTAAGTATGTTGGCTTACTGTTCAGGATTAGACACTGGCACGGCATTTCTTTTTTTTTAATTATTTATTTATGCTATGAATGTATTGTCTGCATGCAAGTTTGTGCCCCCATGTCATTGCATGCCGAGGTAGAAGAGGTGTGTCGGATCCCCTGGAACTGGAGTTCTCCTTTTGGAATGGGAGTTCAGAGGTTCTCAGCCACCATTGTGGGTCTGGGGATTGAACCCATGTCCTCCTGCAAGAGCTAGTCCAATGCCTCTTAACCCCTAGGCTATCACTCTGCCACTGCATGGCCATTTCTATGAGTGACAGGCATGGGTCACAGTGCCAAGCTCAGGTCCCCATTTCTTTGCCTGAGCAGTCTAATGTTCAGTGTTTGGAGGAAAGCCAGCATTTCCCCCAGATGCTCTGATGAGTCTTCAATCAGAATACGGTTCCCTTCCTATGAGAAAGCAGCTTGTCTCTTTGAGGCTAGCTGACAGTTCTAGTTCCTGTTGAGAGCTAACAGCTAGATCACATTTAATTTCCTAGATTTTCTTCTTTTTTTTAAACCTTCTTTTTTTTCTTCTTTTTCAGTTGTTTTTTTCCTTCAATTTTTTATCGAGCTTTTGTTGCAACTCATACAAAGTTTCTTAATCAAGTTATGCCCTTCCCCCATCCATGCCCAACCCTACATACTTCTGCCCATCTAGGCTCATAATGTTACCATCACTGTTTGTATCTTTTCTCAAGTCTTTTTTTTTTTTTNTTTTTTTTAACTTTTTTGATGCAGAAGTTTACTGTTTGGGTAAGTTCTTTGAGCAAGTCTTTTTGTGGCTTTAATTTTTTTTTTTTCTCCAAAAAGTTCTGGGATCACAGGCTCAGTATCTTGAGTGCTGGGATCATGGGCTGCATCTCGGCGTTTTTAGTAATCCTTAGCTTTTCACAGGTGGTTATTTACTTGGGTCCTAGGGAGTGAACCTAGGGCTTTGTGCATGCTAGGCAAGGAGGGCTCTACCAATGAGCTACATCTCCAGCCTGGTGTTTTTCTTTAAAATATAAGTCTAGGGGCTGGATGGATGGCCTAGCCGTTAAGAGCGCCGGCCGCTCTTGCAGAGGACCTGGGTTCGATCCCTAGCACACACACATGGCGGCTGAGAACCGTCTTTAACTACAATTCCAGGAGAACTCCAGTTCCAGGGGACTCCGACATCCTCTTCTGACCTCCGCGGCATTGCACGACACGGGTGCACAGACCTACATGCAGACAGTACATTCATACACATAAAAAATAAATAAATTAAAAATTATAAGTCTAAGAAAGAAATTATCTGAATGGTTTCCTGTGACAGGATGTTCTAAAGGGGGAAGTTTAAAGTTTAACTTTAATTCCTCCTAATAGTTCCCCTAACCACATTTAAAACACTTCTTTTTTTATTTTCTTTTAATTTTTTATTTATTTCTGTATGTGTGTGAATGCACTGTCTGCATGCAAGTGTGTGCACCCGTGTCATGCAAAGCTGAGGAGGTCAGAAGAGGGTGTCGGATTCCCCTGGAACTTGGAGCTCTCCTGGAATTGGAGTTTCAGATGGTTTTCGGCCGCCATGTGGGTTCTTATCTTAACCTTTCAGTTGTCTTTGAGAAAACTGAATATGGAAATTACTGGAATGGAATTCAGAGCTCAAGTGTTACTTACCTGAATAAAATTGCTCTCCAATATGGGAGGAGATACAATAGGGGCATACTCTCCTTTATCCAATATATTTTTAAGATATCCTAAACTGGGAGTTGGTGGGTTGCAGAGGACATCTTGTTCATTCACTGATTTCTTGTTCTTCTTCATCATGCTGATATGAAACAAAATTAAGAGAATGGAAAACAAATGAACACAGAAAGAATGTCACAATTCTACTGCTTCTTTTATTTATTAACAACATTTTTTTTTTGTCTTTTCGAGACAGGGTCTCCCTGTAGTCCCAGCTGTCCTGGAACTCACTCTGTAGACCAGGCTGGCCTTGAATTCACAAAGATCCGGCTGCCTCTGCCTCCCGAGTGCTAGGATTAAAGGCGTGTGCCACCACGCCCGGCAACAACATTATTTTTGATCATCTATGATATGCTTAGTACCATGCCGGGCACTGTAGGTATATCTAAACCAGAGTTTACATTCTATGGGATCCAGGCAGTAAGCAAACAAACAAAAAAGTTGTGTGACAGTGCAGATGACAGCCATAAATAGTGCCTGGGGTGTGTGGCTGGCAACACATACCAGGGTGGGTAGGAAAGACAAGGAGATGTCTCAACACATGCCTCAAACCATTTCTACCTTCTTTTTAAAAATTTTTATTTATTTTTGTATGTGTATGAATGTACTGTCTGCATGCAGGTTTGTGCACCTGTGTCGTGCAATGCTGCGGAGATCAGAAGAGGTTGTCTGATTCCCCTGGAACTGGAGTCAAAGACAGCTCTCAGCCGCCATGTGGGTGCTGGGGATTGAACCCCGGGTCCTCTCTGCAAGAGTGGTTGGTGCTCTTAACTGCTAGGCCATCTCTCCAGCCCCCATTTCTACCTTCTTAATTAACCATGCAGGGATCTCAAATCCTTTCATGTAAGATGTCAAAATGACATTGAACAAACAGAGAATGCTTCTCCCATACCTGTGCATGATTGAGCCTTAGCTCTTGGTCAGGAGGAAGATGGTGAACATCTATCTAATTAATGATGGTTCATACTCTGCTGTCTAACTCTGGTTCTCGATTTTTCTGGAAACAGCTTCAATAGAAAACAATGATTCTATGAAATTGGATTCCACCATTTGTCTATAAAAAATGATTGTAAGAAGGTAACAAAGAGAACCCCAAAGTGTTGTGTGTTCATACACTCAAAAGAGCCTACTTAAATATAAGTATATATTCCTGCAAATAATATATACAAAAATTCAACAGCCAAAAGATACTAACCATCATTAATCACCAAGGAAATGGTCACAGTCACAGAGATTTATCACATCGGTGATATATCCCACCTCAGTCCTTCCTTCAGACTCCTTTTCCTTCAGAGTCCAATGAAAAGGGTAAGTATTGAGCATGTCTTTTTGCAATTCAGTCAAGGCTGCAGTTGGAGAGAGACCTCTTCTGCCTCTTATGCTGTGAACACACAGCCTTGTGCAGATTAAACTGTGGGAATCCCAACTCGGAGCGTAATTGTCCCTGTCAGGCCCTCTACTGCTGCCAACCCCGGGGCTCCCTTTACTGTATCCTAAAGTATGTTCAAAGGAAAAGTCAAATCAGCAAAGTTGATCAAGAAAGTGAAGAGACTGAAATAGTCTGCAAAAGCTAACCACTGAGTACAGCTCCCGCAGATTAGCACATCGAAGCTTAAGTGTGAAAAAAAATGAGGCCCGAAAAAGTATTCAGAAAGAAGGGGAAAGATAACTCCAATCAGCACTTAAAAGTAGAGATGGTGAGAAATAATAATTAAAAAATTAATTAGTGCTTGCTATGGGGCTAGCAGTAAACAGCTTGCATGCCTCATCTCATTTACTCATTCCATCTGGATTAGAATCATGTCATAAATCATACAGCTGGGGCTTAGAGATGGAAAGTAACTTTTCCATTATCACATAGCTTACACTCCCCAAACCAGGATTCAGAGCCAACATTAGTTGGATCCTCTCCTGCCTTATGTGCTTAGAGATAAGGTGAATGAGATCAGAATAATGGGGAAAACAGAAAAGAACAAGAGCAAAGAATGTAGAAAATGGCCTCTCTTCTCCTTGTTCCCTGACGGAATAATCTAGTCCTGATGCATTGGTGGAACAGGAAAGCATGGGATTATGTGCTTGGAGAAGAGGAGAATTCAGTATGTGTGCAGTCTGCCCCTCCCCTTTCACATTAGAGACCCAGTCCCAAACTTTCCCAGTCTTAAACTGAAAAATAAATGGTATAATTACCTTTTCAAAACTGAGCCTTAAATTTTTTAAATTTAAGAATCTCTAAGAATCTATAAAAGTTGACCAAGGTGCCAGCAAGATACCTCAGTGGGTAAAGGTGCTTGCTACCAGGTCTGAGGACCTGAGATCAACCCTCAGAACCCACATGGTGGAAGGCAAGGACCAATTCCTGCAGGTTGTTTTCTGACCTCCACATGTTATAGCATGTGCACCCCTGCCCCATACACATAGCCTAGATTAAAAAATTCTGTTTTAAAGTTGATCCCTGTAGAAATGATTTTTGGTACATGGAATCTGTAGGAAAAAGGAAGGAGAGCTTGCAAAGTACAATGGGTAGAAGAGGATGGGAGAGCCGGGCGTGGTGGTGCAGGCCTTTAATCCTAGCACTTGGGAGGCAGAGGCAGGCGGATCTTTGTGAGTTCAAGGCCAGCCTGGTCTACAGAGTGAGTTCCAGGACAGCTGGGGCTACAGGGAGACCCTGTCTCAAAAATACCAAAAATGAATGAATGAATGAATAAATAAATAAATAATAAAAAATAAAAACAAAATATTAAAAAAAAACACATAGATGGGGAGATTGGATTAGGAAACAGAATCCATCGATATGCTGCCTACAAGAAAAACACCTTACCTTCAAGGACAGATACCACCTTAAAGTGAAAGGATGGGAAAAAATATTCCAAGCAAATGGTACCAAAAAGAAAGCAGGTGTTGCCATTTTAATATCAGAAAAAAATAGACTTCAAAGTAAAAGAAATCAGAAGAGACAAAGAAGGCCATTACATTTTTATCAAAGGAACAATTCACCAAGAAGATTTCACAATTATGAATATATATGCCCCAAACTCTGGTGCACCAAACTTTATAAAGACAATTCTCCAGGACTACAAGTCACACACTAACCCCAGTACACTCATAGTAGGGGATTTCAATACACCACTGAGTCCTTTGGATAGGTCAACAGGACAAAGAATAAACAGAGAGACATCTGAACTGAACGATATGATACACCAAATGGACCTCATAGACCTCTACCGAATATTCCACCCTAATACCAGAGAATACACTTTCTACTCAGCACCCCACAGAACATTCTCCAAAATCGACCACATACTGGGACACAGAAGAAGCTTCCACAAATACAAAAAGATTGAAATAATTTCATGCATTCTAT
>VZQC01001310.1:1536827-1587162 GCA_009823505.1 Rhizomys pruinosus
TTTGGTCTTTTCAAGACAGGGTCTCCCTGTAGTCCCAGCTGTCCTGGAATTCACTCTGTAGACCAGGCTGGCCTTGAACTCACAAAGATCCGCCTGCCTCTGCCTTCCAAGTGCTAGGATTAAAGGCGTGCACCACCAAGCCCAGCAGCTTTGCTCTTTTACACTGTCAGCTACTCTCTCTGGGCATTGTCAGACGGGTTATACATGTTTAAACACAGCTGCTGTTGATGATCCTCATTCATCATGGTCTTCCGTGTGTGTGTGTGTGTGTGTGTGTGTGTGTGTGTGTGTGTGTGACAAAAGTTAACAATGGGAGTCTTCAATTGCTCTATACCTCTTTCTTTTTCTTTCCTCTCCTTTCTCCTTTTTCCTTTTTCCTCCCTTTTTCCCTTTCCTTTCCTTTCCCTTTTTCCTTTCCTTTCCTTTTTCCTTTCCTTTCCTTTCCTTTTTCCTTTCCTTTCCTTTCCCTCCCTTTTCCTCCCCTCCTCTCCCCTCCCCTCCCCTCCCCTCCCTTCCCTTCCCTTCCTTCCCTCCTTTGTTTTTCTTTCTTTTTTGAGACAGGGTCTCCCTGTAGCCCCAGTTGACTTGGAACCCAGTATGTAGACCAGACTGATTTTGACTTCGTAGAGATCCACCCGCGTCTGCCTCCAGATCAAGGGTGTGCAGTACTGTCCAGCTTACACCTTATTTTCTATGGCAGGGTCTCTCACTGAATGTTGAGCTCACTGAGTCAGCTAGGCTGGCTGGCCAGCAAACCTAAGGGATCTCCCAGTGTCTGACTCCCTGGCGCGGGGAATAAGGGAATGTGCCATTGCACCTGGCTTTTTACATGGGTTCTGCGCATCTGAATTTATGTTTGCACAGCAAGTACTTTACTGACTGAGCTATCTTGCCAGCCTCCTTACCATGTCTTCCCTGAATGGAACCAGAACTAATAATTGGTCTAAAATGGAAACAGTGAACTTCTGGGCACTTATGGCCAAGGAAGATATGAGGTAATGTGGCAAAGAAAGCGAGACTGTGCTACCTGGTTGGAATGAACTGCCAGTGGAACCGTGTTCTTAGGGTCACTTGAGGCTTTTTGTTGACATCTTCTGTTAAGATTAAGAAACGCCCTGTACAAAAGTAGCAGAACTCATTTCAGAGGCCTGGAGAAGGTCTCAGCATACTCCTTTTAAAATGTGCAGACAGGCTGGGCGTGGTGGTGCACGCCTTTAATCCTCGAACTCAGGAGGCAGAGGCAGGCGGATCTTTGTGAGTTCAAGGCCAGCCTGGTCTACAGAGTGAGTTCCAGGACAGCTGGGGCTGCAGGGAGACCCTGTCTCAAAAAGACCAAAAAAAAAAAAAATGTGCAGACAGGACTGGGGGTAAAAGTGCTGACAACCTAGGTTGGATTCCTGTGACCCACAAGGTGGAAGGAGAGAGCCGACTCCCATAGCTGTCCTCTGAGCTTCACACACACATACATACACACACACACACACACACACACACGCACACACACACATGCGCACACACGCACACGCACACACACGCACACACACGCACGCACACGTGCACACACGCACACAGAGTAAATAAATGTGCAGATGATGGCACAGAAAATCATCAAATAGGGAATGTACCTTTAATTCCAGCACTTGGGAGGCAGAAGAGGGATGACCTCCAAGAATTTGAGGCCAGCCTGGTATACATAGTGAGTTCCAGGCCAACCAGGTCTATATAGTGAGACTCTGTCAGAAAAAAAAGAAAAAAGAAAAAAAGGGACAGCAACAAATAGATACCATGTGGGAAAATTCTAATAAGAAAGCACAGAGCCAGGCATAGTGGCACACAACTTTAATCCCAGCACTCAGGAGGCAGAGGCAGGTGGATCTCTGGTGAGTTCAAGGCCAGCCTGTTCTATATAGTGAGATCCAGGTCAGCTGGGCTACAGGGAGACTCTGTCTCAAAAAGACTTAAAAAAAAAAAAGCACTGAGGTATAGAAAAAGCATATTTTTTTAAGTGGTTCATAATATTTTGCAGTATCTTAGACTTGAGTAAATACAGCAGTCAGTTCTTGTTCATTCAGAACTGGGTGACAGGTTGCACATTTTGAAAAAAAAAGTTACTCGAGAAAGTGAAAACACTCACTCGTTGGAGGTATGTCGTCATTTATAGATACTTGCTAATAAGTAGATGTAATTTCAGAAGTAATGGGATCAGCAGTCTTTATGATGAAAGATTAGGGCAGAGAAGCATTACCAGTAAAACTTATGATAATGTTATTTATGTTAATGAGCAGAACATTAGTAGTCTCCATACATTTTAAATAATAAAATAAACCTTATTTGAATAAGTTCTTTTGATTAACTTTATATATGTAGAAATCTACAATGTAAAACATAAATAAAAATAAAGTTTAAAAAGTGTTTTATTTTATTTATTTATTTTTTTTAATTTTTTTTATTTATTTCTGTATGTGTATGAATGTACTGTCTGCATGCAAGTCTGTGCACCCATGTCGTGCAATGCCGCGGAGGTCAGAAAAGGGTGTTGGATTCCCCTGGAACTGGAGTTCTCCTGGAATTGGAGTTTCAGACGGTTCTCAGCCGCCATGTGGGTGCTGGGGATCGAACCCGGGTCCTCTGTAAGAGCGGTCAGTGCTCTTAACCGCTAGGCCATCTCTCCAGCCCAAAAGTGTTTTATTTTGTATTTTATATGTATGAGTGTATTGCCTGCATGTAAGTGCACCCATGTTGTGCAATGCCCACAGAGGTCAGAAGAGGGCAGTGGATTTCCTGGAACTGGAGTTAAGGACAGTTGTTAACCTCCATGTGGGTGCTGGGATCCAAACCCAGATCCTTCGCAAGAACAGCCGGTACTCTTAATCATTGAGCTATCTCTCTGGCCTCATAAACAAAACCAAACTTTACTATTAAAGAGTTTAAGCACATTAATCATATATAATGAAAATTTAATACATTTGTGCTGAATGTGTGAATTAAAGCAGAGAAGAAAACAGGTAACTAGAAGTCATTTTGGGCATTTCATAGACATGCAGAATTTTTGTTATAATTTGTTCTACTAGAATTGTCCACCCTGGGTGTGATGGCACATGCCTGCAAGCCCAGCTCTTAGGAGGGGGAGGCAGGAAAATCAGGAGTTCAAGTTCATCCTTAACCACATAGCAAGTGTGAGGTCAGCCATTAGGGCTACATTAGACTCTGTCTCAAAAACTCAAACCCACACCAAACCCACATCAAACTAACCTGATGTAACACAATACAATTGTGCATTACTTTTCTTATCATAGTTTATATTTTTCTAATAATTCATGGCTTTTCCTAGGTCCAGCCAATGTCCTGTACATTTTGTTAAACAGAACAATATTGCTGGGGTGCAGGAGCAAGAACAGCACCGAGGAATCCGTCCTCTTTGAGCTGCCCCCGCTTTCCTTATCACTTGCAGAACCCTCACAGTCTTTGTTGCTTCTTAACTAGTATTTTTCCTCCCCCTCACATTTTCCTCTGCATCCAGCAGATACGTCCATCAGGCTGCAATTTTCTGCAGAATCACAGTAAAAATGTCACCAGAAAAGCATTGTTGGATACTTTTAATACACAAGGAGGTACGGATTCCATGTTAAATCAAGTTACAGGCCAGAAATTATTGCCAGTCATGTAACTGGGACACAAGCCCTGCATGTGTTAGCTGCAGCCAGGATGCAGTTGCTTCGGCTTTGCCCTAGTCCACCCGCTGTCCTCAGTACTCCCTCACTGGGTTCACTGTCACTGATGACCAGGCCCCGAAGGCCAAGAACAGTCTGCACATGGGGAAGGTTCAAGCTATGCTGATGGTATTTTTCCTAGGAATAAATGCAGTCATCTGGAACTTTTGAAAATGTGGCAGCTTGAGTGCTAATGGAACACTGGAAAGGAAGGGTGGGAAAGGCCTAGGAACTGGTATGGAGTGCTTTGGTTGGCTTCTCCAAGGCCTAGTTCAGAAGGATCCTACACTGATCTAATTGTTCTCTGTAAACATTCACTACCCACCATTCCCATGTAACATTTTCCCTCCAATATTTTAAAATAATTTTCAAACATGTGTTTTGTTTTCTTTTATTGTGTTCGTCTGTGATTACAAGATCCTAAGTGGTGGCCTCTGCCTGTCACACACTGACACTGCTCTTGGTGACCGTCCCGCCTCAGCCTCCTGAACAGCCAGGGTCACACGTGGGCACCCGCACAGCAGTTTTTCCCACACTACTAAGGAACCTTGGAGGCTAGGGCCATCGCAATTCTGGTTACGTCTCGAAAAGGTTCTGACTGCTGTGGGCTCTTCTCCTTTCAGAATGGTGTCCCTACCCCTGACTTTTCAGCTTTGACCAGCAGGCCCTGCTTTCTAGATCTTCTCTTCCACTTGAATAATTAAAAGCAATAGTCTTCTATTAAATGTATTTAATTCTGTCATGAGTGGAAGAAAATCAGGGTAGTGGTTTGAAAATAAAAATTTAAATGCTACCCAGAAAGCAGGCTTTCATTTCAAACTTAGATTGTTAATGAAATTATTGTGTTTGTGTATATTTTCCTGTGTGCATAGGTACATATGTGTATGTGGGGGGGTCAGAGGACAAACTTGGGTTGGGTTCTTCAGGTGCCACCTACTTTTTTTTGGAGACAGGGTCTCTCACTGGCCTGGAACCCACCAAGTAGGTTAGGCTGGCCAGCTGGTGAGCACAGATCTACCCATCTCCACCTTTCCAGTGCTAGGATTATAGGCATACGCTTCTGGGGCCTGAACTCAGGTCCTACTATACCAACTGAGCTTTCTCCCTAGGCTGGATGAGATTAATTTTAAGGGATGGAAATTCAAACACTTATTATTAAGTCTCTGAGTTTCTTGATTGTTCTGGTTGAGGTATAAAACATGAAACCAGAAGGAAAACAGGAAGATGGAAAGAAGTGGACACTCTTGCCTGAAATGGCCAGTTTAATCTAACTATCCATTCCATTCTCTCTCAGGGTCACATCCAGTTGCTGACATGAACTTACATAGAGGCAAGGCAGAAATAGGTCTTTGGAGAACTCCTGGATATCCAACAGAAGAATTTCCAAATCTCACGTTTCTGCTTCTTTTTACATTTCTTTAAGCAGAGGTGTTTATGCCTACTGGACAGGAGGCCAAGCACTTGGTGAAAGGCTGCCTGGGCATTGTTCTATTGCTGCTACATCACAATGTGCTGACAGAGCTCTGAAACAAGAACACTGGAAAGAGCAGCCGGAAGGTCGGCCCCTGAAGTGACTGGGGTCAGCATTCCTGTGCAGCCCAGAGAGGAGTGGAAGTTCTAATGAACTTTCTTGGGTAGAAAAGTTATCCTAGTGATAGTGTAACTAGAAAAGAGCTAGACAAAGTTGAAAACTCTATCATTTGTCATTCAGTTGATAATGTATCATTCAGTGGCTCTATAGCCTAGTTTCAGAGATACATACTTCTGGTATTTTGAGCCTCTGCGAAGAAAAGCTTCAGGATGCGTGTGTGTGTGTGTGTGTGTGTGTGTGTGTGTGTGTGTGTGGTTGCTCACATGTGTAGCATGTAAGAGGCTGAGGCAGGAGGGTTGCTGTAAGTTTGAGGCCAGACTAGGTTACAACAGTAAATTTGAAGCCAGCCTGGATTACAGAGTGAGATCCTGTTTAAAAACATGAAATCCCCCCACCCCCTCCACCCCCAGTGAAAGCTTCAAAATAATGTAGCACTCTTATAGGGCAACTCTGCTTGGGAACAGTTGAGAACCTGATTATCTTTGTATGTATATCCACAGTATTCTGGACACATGCTAAGTGAGCACTCAGTAACTATTGGATGAATTAATGTAAATCAACATATGACATCCTTCTTTTTTCCTGAACACAATCGGGTTGTTGGTCCTTGCCCCCTGGTTTAAGGAGATTCCCCATATCCCATGATCCTTCATGCTATTTTAGTCAGGTGCTGGAGATGTGTACCTGTCTTGCTACTTTCTTGTTGCTTGCTGTCTGAATACTTGGCTACCAGTGGGGGCATTACCTTGGTGAATTCACTTTATTTGGGTCCCTATATTTTAGATTCAAGTGCTTGCTTTTGACAGGGCATTGAGTGTTTTGGTTTCTTAGAATAAACATGAAGTGTCTGAGCAAGGTGTTCCATTAGGAACCATGTGTGGATGTCAAGAGGCACTCCTATAGGACATGCATCAGGAAATCTCTCTAGGTGCAGAGCCAAGAGCCATGCATAGTTTGTATGTTTAATGGCATAGGCTCCAGGAACAGCCACATACATATAACTGGCAGTCTTCATACAAAAGCAGACTCTCTGTGTAGACCCGAGGGGGTGGCCTGTTATTTCAGCTTTACTCTGTTGCCAATAGTTTTTACTGAGTTCCATTTTCAGATGGGCAAATTAATTAAAAATTTTTTTTCCCAAAAAGGTCTTGCTATGGAGCCCAAGCTGGCCTCAAATTTGCAGCAATCTCCTGCAGCCTCCAGAGTGCCGAGATTACAGGAATGTACTGTTGCACCCAGCTCAGATGGACAAATTCTTCCTGTGTTCATAGGTCTAGTATTTCATCTATCTACTCATACAACATACTTATTTCAAGATTACAATTTACCTATGATCCTGTTCAGAATTTTTTTTTTGTCTTTTTAAGACAGGGTCTCCCTGTAGCCCCAGGCTGTCCTGGAACTCACTTTGTAGATCAGGCTGGCCTTGAATTCACAGAGATCCTCCTGCCTCTGCCTCCTGAGTGATGGGATTAGAGGTGTGTGCTACCACACCTGGCCTAGAATTATTTTCAAAGCTAATTTTATTATTGAAGCCTTTGTGCATTTCATACATTTCCCAATCAAGTCTCGACCCATCCCCCTTCCTTGCCCCCACCCCACCAGAGCTCATGCATTCTGCCAAACATGTTTTTCATCTTTTTTTCAGTCTCTTAAAAGTTTCGATGCAGAAGTTCACAGTTTCAGTCAGTTCTTTGACCCAGTCTTTGTTGTTGTTGTTCCTTCCAATTTGCATCACTCCAAAATATGCATATATGCATGCCACACATATATCAAGATTATGACATCATAGGTTTTAGCATCTTCAGCTTATGATTTCTTTTTTATTTCTTTTTTCTTTCTTTTTTTTTTTTTTTTTTTTTTTTTTTTTTTT
This sequence comes from Rhizomys pruinosus, assembly GCA_009823505.1. NCBI lineage: Eukaryota > Metazoa > Chordata > Mammalia > Rodentia > Spalacidae > Rhizomys > Rhizomys pruinosus. The sequence continues at coordinate 1,544,002 of VZQC01001310.1, forward strand.
ATGGTGTATGAATGTATTGTCTCAATGCAGGTCTGCGCACCCTGTCGGAGCGATGCCGCGAGGTCAGAAAGGTCTCAGAATTCCACCTGGAACTGGAGTTCTCCCTGGAACTGGAGTCATGATTGGATTTCAGATGCCTGCCACCATGTGGGGGATCGAACCCGGTCCTCTGCAAGAGCGTTCGGAGCTCTTCACCACTAGGCTCACCCCAGCCCCTTTCTTTTTTCTATCTATTAGGCTGAAAGATGTATGTTTTTTCCTTAAGGAATGTTTGAGGGCTCCTCCTTGGCACGCCACAACAACCATCGTCTGCCCTTGTGCGTCCACACTGGGGGCTTTACCTTCCTGTGGTCACCAAATTAGGTCCAGAAGCAACACAATTCTGTCATTGATCCCCTGTACTGGTCTCGGTGATACAGCCTGGGTGTACAACAAGGCAGTCTAATACCTGAAGAGGCTGAAACACAGTAGTAACTCAGTCCAACAACTTGATGTCTCAGTAAGTCCCCATCTGGCACTGAAGGTTTTGGGAGGAATTTCCTGTGAGAGACGTGAGTCTTCAGTCCATAATTGGAAAGGCTGAAAGAGCTGTGTCCTCATGGTCCTTTGAAGGATGGAAAAGGCAGTGGCAGCCACAAGGGTAGCTGCACTTGCCAGTGAAGAATTGAAGACAGGGCAGCTTGGGTGTGGTGGTGCACGCCTTTAATCCTAGCACTTGGAAGGCAGAGGCAGGCGGATCTTTTGTGAGTTCAAGGCGCCTGGTCTACATAAGCAGTTCCAGACAGCTGAGGCATACAGGGAGCCACCATCTCAGAAAAGCCAAAAAAAAAAAAAAAAAAAGAATTGAAGACAGGTAACGATGTTATTTTTTATTTTTTTACTTTTTTGTCTTTTTACTAAGATCTCAAGTTTTATAACTGAAGTACAATTTCTCAGGCCTTACTGATTATTCATTTCTGGTTATATTTTCCTTTTGGATGTTTAAGGGCACACAGCCCAGATTAGCCAAGGTTTCTGTTTTCTCAAGGTCAGTTGAGGATCTGGTCTCAGGGGTCACTTGGGGTTTGGAGGGGGAGGGAGCCCCTGGCTCCTTTTGGCTTTTCATTTACCAGTTCCATCCACTTGAGGATAGAGTCAGGTCTTGGTAGACCAGGCTTCTCTTTTTGAAGCATGAGCAGACTTTCCTCTTTATAGACTGGACACTGGCTGAAGTCCCATTAGTGGTTCTCCAAGACCTCCCTGCACAGGAAGACTGGTGATCACATTTGCCAGAAGGTTTTTTTTTAATGTCAGGGTCTCACTGGCTGGTCTGAAGCTCACTATGTATACCAGGTTGGCCTTAAACTCACAATGATCCATCTGCCTCTGCCTCCTGAGTGCTAGGATTAAAGGTGTGCGCTACCACACCTGGCCTTCAGGAAATGTTTTTGCATAAATCTGATTTCTTCAGTGTTGATGACATTAATTCTGAAGTATCTTTTTTTTTTTTTTTTTGTCTTTTCGAGACAGGGTCTCCCTGTAATTTCTGAAGTATCTTGATGATATCCTTTGGTATTGTTTCCATTTTTTTTAAAGTTAGTGATAATATAAAAAGTTAAATTAATATTGAGAGAAATATAAATTTATGTTGTAACTTGATTACCTTTAACATACTCTTTGTGTGTGTGTGTGTGTGTGTGTGTGTGTGTGTGTCTTTGAGACAGGGTCTCCCTTTTAGTCTTAGCTGGCCTGGAGCTCGCTCTGTAAACCAGGCTGGCCTTGAACTCACAGAGATCTGCCTGCCTCTGCCTCCCTAGATCTGGGATTAAAGATGTGTGCCACCATGCCTGGCTTAATATTACTCCTTTTTAACATGCACCAGCATTTATGACTCTGTTTGAGTGATGCTGTGAGTTTGGATTTGAAGCCCTTTGTCAAAGCGAGATGCATGACCAGCTTGTCCTCTGCCTTTGCCCTTCATAAGCTGGGCCTCTGCATGAGGTCTGCTCAGCTATGTTCTGTCTCTGGCTGCCTGCTGAGTGCTTGCAAGGTCAGTTCTGTTGGTCAGTTTAGCATTGAGCACCTGCTACCTATGGCATGAAGCCATGCTGGGCTATGAAGATGACCAGAATCTACTCTCAAGGCATTTAGGATTAAGTGGGGAAGGAGGCATGTGAACAGGATGATTCAACATTATGTAGCCATAAAATGGTGCCCAGGGACATGGATGAGGGGTACTTTGTCTAATGTGATACTTTAGGGAAGGTTTCCTGGAGAAGGTGATGCTTAAGCTAAATCTTTTTGTTGGCTCCATTTTTCTTTTATCATTTTCTCTTTTTTGTGGTATAGGAGATAAAACTCGGGGGCCTTGTGCATCCTAAACAAGTGCTCTTCCACTGAGCCACCCCTGCTCCCCAAGTGAAATCTTGAAAGATTGGTCAGTCTGAACAAAGGCAGGAGGCATCAAACAGGGTTTGTGGGAGTATCGGCAGGCAAATCGTCTGGTCCAAGTCAGAAAAATAAGGCTGGGGAGGGATTGCGGAGAGCTTTGAATGCCTTAACTGGGCCCTGGATGGAGAGTTTTTTCTAGTAAGTAGCTTTACACAGACTTATATTCTGGACTGGTCACTCTGATGGCAGTATAGAGCGTAACCTGAGCGTGATCCTGCAGCCTGAGACCATAGTGGCAGAGGGAATGGAAAGGAGGGGGTTAATTTGGACACTGTTTTCTATAGTCAGAATTTGGTGACTCACTGGATGTGTGGGGGCTGAGATGACTCAGTTTCTGCTTTGCAAAACTGGATGCATGATGGTGCCCTTAACCAGGAAACAAATATGGGCAGAAGAACAGGTGTGGGAGACAGAATGAGCTACTTGTTTATAGAAACCTTTGTCTGTATGGTACCTTGCATTCAATTAGTGTTTACTGACTGCCTTCTTTCTTAAAACTTCAGGGTTGTCTTGGTACCTTAGACACTGTGATACATGCCAGAGGTATGGGGATGCACTCAGTACTAAACTCCACAGCCTGCACGCTGGTGGGTGTGGTCAGCTCCGTTCAGCACTGGCTGTCTCCAGCAATATTTCAGACCACTCCCCATCCCTCTTCATAGCCTCTTCATGAAGTTGCATTCCTTAGTCCTTTCCTCTGACTGAAATGCTCTTCTCCCAGCTCTTCTCAAGTGGGGCTTATTTCCATTTTTCAAAAATCAGCTCAATTTGTCTTTGTCCAAATGACGATTTCTCTGCTCTAAATCTACCTCAGTTGACTTCTCTGTGGTGCTGAGGTTAGAGCTCTCTGTTACCTGCATTACTTTCTCTAGCTGGGTTTATTAGACTCAAGAACAGGTTGCATTATGGCAGTGGGGACTTAGAATCTGCTGCCTTGTTTCTATCAGTGTCACCTTGGCAACAGCAAGTGATTCCAGTCTTTGCTATTTTATTTTTTATTTTAATTTCTTGCAGTCTCTAAACAAGCAGCTAGCTGGGAATCTCCCTAGAGGACTGAGCCCTGTTCCAGTCTAACCTCTGAGTTTCTAGATCTGATCATCTTAACTTCTCTCAAAGGCCCATCCCAAGTCCTAGTTTTCATGGTTGTTTTCTCCAGCCATTATCTCAGATTATCTGTGTTTCTTTTGTGCTTTCCCAGGCCCCCAACATCTACTTACTTTCTTCCTCTATTAACATCTCCCTATGGGATTCCTAATTCTGATTTCATTTATATAATGTCTAGACCCTGACAGAATCTGACTTAGGTCTCTACTTCCTCTATAACAAATCACTGGATTGTCTTCACAGATTCATCCTAGTCTATATTTAAAATTAATTTTTCTGTCTCATAATCTGTCTCTTCTACCAGTTATCAGGAAGTTCTCATTCATCATTGTATCTGTAGTGCCTACCATGGAGCTTGGCATTGTGCAGGCACTTAATTGATGCTTAAGTGAATTATTATGAAAGATTACATGAGCCAGGTATGGTAGCACACACTTGTAATCTCAGCACTTGGAGGCAGAAGCAGGAAGACTGCTGTAAACTTGAGGCCAGCCTGGTCTAATACCAAGTTCCAGAACTGTTAGGGGTACATAGCAAGACTGAGGTTCAAAATCAAATAGATACAACACAACAAAAACAAAACAAGCAACAACAAAATAAGATCAGAAATTGATCAGAAAAAAAAGGATCAGAATTGATCAACTTTTAAAATCTTTTGGTTTTAGCCGGGCATGGTGGCGCATGCCTTTAATCCTAGCACTTGGGAGGCAGAGGCAGGCGGATCTTTGTGAGTTCAAAGCCAGCCTGGTCTACAGAGTGAGCTCCAGGCTAGCTGGGACTTAAAGGGAGACCCTGTCTTGAAAATACAAAAAAAAAAAAAAAAAAATAAATAAAAAAAGAAAATCTTTTGGTTTTAAATAAATTTACTAATAAACTCTGATCCAATGTCATTCTCTTAGATAGTCAAGCAGGGTACTTATAAGCATATTCAATTATAATACATTATTGAATTCTAGACCCTTCATCATTGGAATAACAAGATACACAGTTTGCCTGGAATTCTGTCTGTACAAAAACTTCTACTTTCTATAGCTGAGGATGATAATGCTTACCTTGTTAAAATTTCATGAAGATCAAGAGTTGGTTATCTTCAAGATTTCATTTGTTAGCTGAGAATTTTAAAAATGAAAGTCATCATCTAGCCGGGCATGGTAGTGCATGCCTTTAATCCCAGTACTTGGGAGGCAGAGGCAGGTGGATCTCTGTGAGTTCAAGGCCAGCCTGATCTACAGAGTGAGTTCCAGGACAGCTGGGGCTACAGGGAGACCCTACCTCAAAAACATAAAAAAAAGTCATCTAAAAATTCACTTGGAACATTAATTAACAACTCCTACTTGGTAAACATAATCTGTTTTTTATTTTGTGATATGTTTTGGAAAACCAAAACACAGAGCCCCAAATCTATCTTCTAGTCTTTTATTAAGCATAGACTACTCAGACAAAGAAAACTTGTAATATGTTATATATGCTTAATCAAGATTTTATTTTTACTTGGTGTATGAGTGTTTTGCTTGCATGTATGTAATGGCACTGCATGCATACAATGCATGCAGAGGCCAGAAAGGGGTGTCTGATCCTCCGGAACTGGAGTTAAGCCACCATGTGGGAGCTGGAAACTGAACTCAGGTCCTTTGGAACAACAGCAAGTGCTCTTAACTACTGAGCCATCTCTCCAGATGCTCTTAAATCTTAAATAATTTTAGTCAAATAAATGTGAATAGAGCAAACAACACTGATGCTTCCTGTGGCAAGTAGAACCACTTCATTGATGCTTAACTTTCAAGTTTCCCTTGTAGCCACTTCAAATGTTCTATCATTCCCATTTTCTAACTCAGGAAGAAAAATGGCCCTTTTCTTCTCCAGGCTTGTTGGGCTACCAGCATCCCCCAGGTTTAATGGGCTACTGGATCCTTAAATTCAGCCCTTCTTTCTCCATTTAGTAACCAGTTACATTTTTATTTGCCCATTGCTACCTACACAAATCTTTTTCACCTTCTTATCAGTTTAAGATATAGTCCTGTATCTCTTCTCGTGCACAAGTTCCAAAGCATTTATATTGTTTTTACTTTGTAATATAGCTTTTGTTCTCACAATTGAAATTCCCCTGTTTGAGCTCATAATTAATAGATATTCTCTTCTAATTAATAAATATCATTGAGATTTCATTCTTCTTGATATTTCTTTTGCATTTGACAATTGATCTCCTTTCCTTGAGATTCCTCCATGGTTAAGAGGGATGTTGTGCTTCTGCTTCTTCTCTTTTAGAAGGGCTCTCTGTATTCCAGTCTTGGATTCTTCCTCCAATACCCCAAAGCTCTGTCTACTTGGCTTCTTGTTTGTTCACCCTTATGGATCACTTATTTGATGTTGGTGAACTCCTAACCTGAACTTCCAAATGCTCTTCCACAAAATGTACCTTTTTGATTTTCTCATTAGATTTCTAATATTTTCTGACTGAAGACTTTGGTTCATTTCTTGCATCTCTGACCTCTTCCCTGGAACTTAAAACTGCTTACCAAATTATTTCCATGCTTATCTGTAGCAGTGCTGTGCATCTGGTCTGACCTTCCCTTTATCATAACACCCAGACCCCACCTGTATAACCTTAATCACTTAAAAAAATCTTTTTTTCTTTATGTGTATACATATACTGTCTGCATGTATGTAAGTCCACCTGTGTCATTGGAGGTCAGAAGGCATTGGATCCTTTGGAACTGGAGTTAAAGACAGTTGTTAGCTGCCATGTGGGTCCTGGGAAAGAAATCTGGGTCCACTGCAAGAGCTGTGCTTTTAATCACATGTAACTGGTTACTAAATCTAGCCCCCATTTTTTAAAAAGATAATCTCACTATGTATGTAACCATGGCTAGCCTGGAACTCACTATGTAGACGAGGCTGGCCTTGATCTCACAGAGATCTACCTGTTTCTGCCTCCCAAGTACTAGGATCAAAAGTATGCACCACCATATCTGGCAATCTTTTTTTTTTTTTTTTTTTTTTTTTTTTAATGAGCTCTTCTGAGGAGTTTCCTTCCCATCCATAATAAAAATAATTATTACTGGGGTAGAAGATCAGCTCTTTGGTGAGTTCTTTGTAGCAAGGTTGAGACCCTGGGTTTAATCCCCAGAAAACAAAAAATTGATAGTCCATAATTCTATTTTTATACTACCTTTTATGTAAAATTCTATCCTTCCCTATGAATTTGTTAAAATTTCATCTTACCTTTTTTTTATTAATTTTATTTATTTCTGTATGTGTATGAATGTACTGTCTACATGCAAGTCTGTGCTGTGTCATGCAATGCCGCGGAGGTCAGAAGAGGGTCTCAGATTCCCCTGGAGCTGGAGTTCTCCCGGAATTGGAGTTTCAGATGGTTCTTGGCCACCATGTGGGTGCTGGGGATCGAACCCGGGTCCTCTGCAAGAGTGGTCGGCGCTCTTAACCGCTAGGCCATCTCTCCAGCCCCTCATCTTACCTTTTGAAATCGTACCACATGGGAAGCTCTCAGCTGAACTCCTCTGACCCTTTAAAATCATGTATGGTATCACATTTTACATACTCTGTCACACACTATTAAATATATAAAACATTATGGTTACTGGAAAGTGCTTTTGTTCTCTGGGGTAAAGTGCAGTACCTATTACTTTGTATTTTTTTATGATATTTATTTTTTTATACAAGATTACATTACAAATCAAATGTAGACCCGTGTCCCCCTCCCTGCCCCCCCACCCCACCAGAGCTCATGCATTCTGGCAAACATGTTTTTCATCTTTTTCTCAGTCTCTCTCAAAATTCTCGATGCAGAAGTTGACTGTTTTGAGCAGAAGTTCACTGTTTCAGTCAGTTCTTTGATGCAGTCTTTTCTGTTGTTGTTGTTCTTTCCAATATGCATCACTTGGACAAAAGCTCAAGGAGCCCTGCACAAGAAATACTTACAACTAGGCAATTGGCACTAGCATCCACAGATGAGGGATACCATTCGTCGTTTGTTTTTCTGGGACTGTGTTACTTCATTTAATATCTTCTAGTTCCATCCATTTACTTGCAAAGTTCATGATGTCATCTTTCTTTACCACTGCATAGAACTCCATTGTGTAGATGTACCACATTTTTCCTATCCATTCGTCAGTTGAGGGGCACTTGGGTTGGTTCCAGCTCTTCACTATTGTGAAGAGATGTATTTGTTTTTATAAGCAGTAGTATGATATTTTGTGACCATGCACATAGTAGGTGCTTATTTCTCAAATGAATGTAGGTAAAGCACTCTAGTGTTTTCATTTGACTGCCTTTAATCTTTTCAATTGTACATTAAATAGAACTTTTAGCTCTGGAAACATCAAATATTGAAAATATTTGTTGCTTATTGATTTTCTTTAAAACATGATTTAAAAATTTCTAGACAGTTTTCTCGGTCAAAACTTACTTTTTCCTTCATCTCAAAGAGCATTAGACATCTGAAGTTGGCACCTAAAATAAGAATTAGCATTTTTTTCTAAATCATTGAGTATCTTTGCTCTAACTGTGCTTACTGCATATCCAGCTACTAGAAAGACCAGAGGAAGGACAGGATCTCTTACTTTCTTATAGAACTCAGTGCTAGTTTTTTTCCAAACATAGTAAGAGACAGAGTTGCATGAGGCTGCATTTTAAATCTCTCTCATGCCATTAATGCCTACCTTGGTAGGTATTCTTAAGTACTTTTTTTTTGGTCTTTTTGATACAGGGTCTCTTTATAGCCCCAGCTGGCCTGGAACTTACTCTGTAGACCAGGCTGGCCTTGAACTCACAGAGATCTGCCTGCCTTAAGTACTTTTTAAAATCAAGGCAGAGCTCTGTCAGAATGGCCTAGCAATCTTCCCCTCTTTTCAATAACAAGGCCAACACAAACATTTTTAAATAATGATCAAGGATTTTTTTATTCATTAAGTTCAGTATCATTACAGAAAATGTTATGGTACAGAGTTCAACATTATTTTGTCTTTGCTCTTGATTTCCACATGAATGCTGGTAACACTAATATCTGTACAAGATCAGTCTTTGATTTTATTATTAATTTTTTGTTCTGTACAATTTTAAATGTGTTGGTTAAAAAGGCTGTCAGCACTTAAGGAAGCATTTTTCCCCCAGTTTGTTTGTTCAAATAAAAGGTATCCAGGTACTGCCCGAGAGTACTGTGCCATGAGGCTGCTAGGGTGAGAACTCCCCTGGGTGCTTGGCAGGGTGGTTCTTGTGGCAACAGGGTAGGGCCTCCACCCAGTCACTCTTCTTTTGGCACGGAGCACATAAACACGAGATACATGATAAAGAACAAGCAAAAGCTCTCTGTAAAGCGATTATGAAGCATACTAAGAAGGGAAATCCAAGTGTTGCCTACACTAGTATAAATAAGCAGACAGCCTTGATTAAGAGCATAAGTAGTTGTATTTTAAAGATGAGAAAAACACAAGTTCTGCAGGCACCTACCGCTGTCTACTAAAAGCTATCGCTATCAGACCTAGCATTGAACACACAAAGCAATTTGCAAGAAAGGAAAATTTTGCTTTGATATAATCGGAATAGAATTGTCTGTTAAGATTTATTCTTAGGTTTTCTTTTCTTTAAAAGGTATTTAAATTCATTTGAAAGTATAGTTCAAGATGTTGACTATACAGATAAACTTTTATCCAAATCAGAAAAACTAGCTGTGCCGTTGCATATTACAGTATACAGTCAATGATATGTGGACATGCATCAATGCTCTCTCCTGTTAGTGACCATCATAGCCGCCCGATGACCATGACGTCCACCACTTCACCCTTGTGGAGCTCCACGTACTGCTCTGTCTTTGGAGGTAGCATCAATAATCCATTGGCGCTGCGCATACTCATCAGACGGCTGCTCATCTGATTACCTGGAATGAAATACTCTCATTATGGCAGCACAGGTATCTGGGTGGGTGCATGGTGGCAGCCCAGCAACAGAAGTGCAGGGCATCGAGAGAGAGAGAGAGAGAGAGAGAGAGAGAGAGAGAGAGAGAGAGAGAGAGAGAGAGAGGCGTAATATATGTCCTATATCCTTTACCTTCTTACCAAATATTTAAAATAAACAGTAGATATTGTTCAAAGGAATAAAATAAGGATTTTATAGCATTATTCAAAATGTGGGTGACATTCTCACTTCAGGGTAAATTTACAGTTGTATGAAAATAAAGTCTGTTAAAACTTAAGGATGAGGGCTGGAGAGATGGCCTAGCGGTTAAAAGCGCCGACCGCTCTTACAGAGGACCCGGGTTCGATCCCCAGCACCCACATGGCGGCCGAGAACCGTCTGAGACTCCAATTCCAGGAGAACTCCAGTTCCAGGGGAATCCGACACCCTCTTCTGACCTCCACGGCATTGCATGACACGGGTGCACAAACTTGCATGCAGACAGTACATTCATACACATACAGAAATAAATAAATATTAAAAAAAAAAAACTTAAGGATGATAACAGTTTGCATTATTATTTCTTTACTAAGTGCCAGACAAAGTACAGGTCACTCCATTAAGCTCTTATTCAAAAGGTCTTAGGTAACCATCTTGCTGACTATGTCGGTATGCAGTTGGTATACAGGACTCTGACGACAAGGCTCGTGCTAGTCATCATGGTAGCTGACGTTCACATTTGATATAGGATCTTTTGTTAAAAAGGTAACACGGTGGGGCTGGAGAGATGGCCTAGCGGTTAAGAGTGCCAACTGCTCTTACAGAGGACCCAGGTTCGATCCCCAGAACCCACACGAAACTCCAATTTCAGGAGAACTCTAGTTCCAGGGGAATCCGACACCCTCTTCTGACCTCCACAGCATTGTATGACATGGGTGCACACACTTACATGCAGACAGTACATTCATACACATACATAAATAAATAAAAAATTAAAAAAAAAGGTAACACGGGGCTGGAGAGATGGTCTAGCAGTTAAGAGCACTGACTGCTCTTGCGGAGGACCCGGGTTCGATTCCCAGCACCCACATGGCGGTTAAGAACCGTCTTTAACTCCAGTTCCAGGGGAATCTGACGCTCTCTTCTGACCTCCACAGCATTGCACGACACGGGTGTACAAACCTACATGCAGACAGTACACTCACACACACACATACACACACACACACAAAAAAAAGCTAACACAAGCCGGGTGTGGTGGCGCATGCCTTTAATCCTAGCACTTGGGAGGCAGAGGCAGGTGGATCTTTGTGAGTTCAAGGACAGCCTGGTCTACAGAGTGAGTTCCAGGACAGCTGGGGCTAAAGGGAGACCCTGTATCGAAAAGATAAAAAAAAAAAAGTAACACAATTTCTGTGAGGTTGTATCAGAACTTGGGCAAAATATGACTAGAAAAGTTGGGGTAAAAGTTTAAAGACTAGAACTCTACACTTCAGAGCTGGAACTCTGAATTAGTAATATTAGTTTCTTTATCCTTAAAATTTACCAGCATCTAGGGCACAGTGGAGACTACAAAGACCACATTATAAACTGGGCTTTCAGCTCACATTTCAGGACTACTGTGCTCTCCTTTTCCTAGAACCAAAGTCATATTCAAAAATCAAAGTCTGTAATCTAGATTTATATTTCAAATCTTTATCTAGAAAGCATGGCTTAGTGAAATAACTAAACATTGTTTATGAATAATTTATCTCACCTAAGATTTCAAAAATGTGTACAATAATTACACAGTTAGGTATAACTAAGGAGGAAGACTTCATTTAACTGTGTTTTAGCAGAACAACTGCAGAGTTGTTCTGAACAACCTGCAGGGGTGAGTGACTGACCTGTACTCTGTGCCCAAGGCAGTGGTTCTTGATGATGCCAAGTCAATATACACCGGTGGTATTCTGGGCGAGGGTCCAATTTTACATCACATGACAACTACAGAATAAAGAAGAAAAGACAGGAAATTTGACCACCTGATAATTTCTCAAAACTGCAGAGAATATGGCAAGCCCAGAAAATGTTCTTGGGATTCTACTGTTTCTGTCACTTTCAGCTTGTTTTCAGTATAGGAGGTCTAGGGGATGAGTGTCTTTGGTAAACAGGAAAGAATGCTAAGAAAAGAAGCTAGTAGTGTTCATAATGGGCTAGAAAAGGTAAGTTCTATGTTTATAAGTAGTGAAAAAAGAAACCCTGGACCTATGAAATGAGAAAATGAAGCAGTATTTTAACACTGAAAAGAAAGGGGGTAGATCTAACAAACAAATCAACATCTATCCATGTATCTATCCAATAATATTTGTTGTGGATCTAATATGTGCTAGGCACTATTCACTTACAAATTTATAGAACTATTTTTGATATACAAGGAATAGGCATTTAGATATTACATATGTTTTATTTGCTGGCAGGGCAAGTTCCATTGTTTACAAATCAATCATCCGGTGTCTCTCCCAGTCTCTGTGCATGTTCTACATTACAGAGCTATCCACAGGGCTGTTTTGCTGCTGGGGATCAATCTCAGGGTCTTTGCATACTAGGCAAGTGCTCTCTAACACTGAGCTATAGTGAAGACACTTGCTGCCAAACTTGAACTCACTCCTGTTAAGTTGTCCTCTGACTTCTCCATGCATGGTGTGGCATAAGTGACCCCCCTGTTCAACAAAATGCATAACATTTTTGAAAGGGTCAACTTCATTAATTTGAAGTAAATGAAAACTTTTTTTATAGCCTTTCTACAAACAGTTATTTCTTTTGCAGCTACAAATGAAACTAATTGAATCATTGATGTATTTTGCTGAAATGCCAAATACTTTATCAATGAATGTTTATTAGTGCTAGGAGTACTGTTCCAGTATATTAATTATATCATTACTTTAAGAAAACACTTGTTCACTACGAGCTTCAATGTGCACAAGAATCATGTACACAGAATAAATTCAGACACATGTTTTTTACTGAACCAACCATTTTAAGTGGTTGATGTTCTACTTTTGATCACGTCTTGGTATTAGAAGTGGGACAGTTCCCAGAAAAAAGACTAATGTATACCTCATCTGTGGATGCTAGCACCAAGTACCTAGTTGTAAGGCAAACTGAGCAACATTAATGTTATGTTCCTTGTGATCTGAAAACAATTGTGCTTTTATATTGTGAATCCCTAGACAGGTTCTAGAACTAACCTATCATTTATTTTCAGACTTTGGATTTTTGGTAAATGATGGTGGGCATGTATACATATTTTGGAGTAAGATAAAATTAAAATGGAAAAATGTAAATCAAGAAACACGATATGGAAATAACGGTTTGTTTTTAGAAGGTACAATTTTAGTACAGGTGCGATGTATCAGGCTGGTGTAATTTAACTTTTCTGGGTGGTTTTTTTTTTTTTTTTTTGCGGTTCTTGGCCTCAGCCTTTAACCGGTGCTTAACGACCATACTTAATGTTCATACCAATTTGGCCGAGGGACCTAAGGGATAACTTTGTTCCGTGCTCCCAAAGGTCAATTAAGTCTCAGGAGACTATGCATGGGGGCATCTCTTGAAATGTCTTGCAAATGTGGGTCACCAGTCTTCCTGTGTAGGGAGGTCTTGGAGATCCACTAATGGGACTTCAGCCAGTGTCCAGTCTATAAAGAGGAAAGTGTGCTCATGCTTCAAAAAGTGCAGCCTGTTCTAGCAAGACCTGATTTTGTCCTCAAGTGGATGGAACTGGTAAATGAAAAGCTGAAAGGAGCCACCAAAAAAACTCCCAAGTGACCCCTGAGGACCAGATCCTCAACTGACCTTGAGAAAACAAAAACATTGGTTAATCTGGGCTAACTGTGTGGCCTTAAGCATCCAAAAGGAAAGTATAACGAGAAAGAAATAATCAGTAAGGCCTGAGAAACTATACTTCATATATAAAACTTGAGATCTTAGAAAAAAGAAATAAAAATAAAAAAAACCCAAAAAGGTACATTAAAATACATCAACTTGCTATGTAACATATGAATGTTAAGTATTATTTCTTTTTACCTGCATACAGCTCTACTGTTAAAATGTGAATCCCTAAACATGTTTTGGAACTAACCTATAGTTTATTTTCAGACACCATAATTTTGGTATATGTGTGGCATGTATACATACATATTTTGGAGCAATACAAATGAGAGGGAACAACAAAAACAAAAAAGACTGGTTCAAAGACTGAAACAGCAAACTTCTGCATTGAAAAACTTTAAAAAGACTGAGAAAAAGAATGCATGAGCTCTGGCGGGGTGGGGGGCATGGAAGGGAATGGGTCTAAATTTGACAAAGAAATGTATGAAATGCACAAAACTTCAATAAAAAAATTAAAAAAAGAAAAGTTTAGGAATAATTTGTAAAAAAAAAAACAGAAGTGGGACAGTTGACTTGAAAATGGGTATTTTATTTTATTTTAATATTTACCAGGCACATAGTAATCCCTCAGGAGAAAAATTGCATTGTTTTCTATTATTTCTATTACATAGAAATGTTTAAGGAAGAAAAAACTTCAATAAAAAAATTAAAAAAAGAAAAGTTTAGGAATAATTTGTAAAAAAAAAACAGAAGTGGGACAGTTGACTTGAAAATGGGTATTTTATTTTATTTTAATATTTACCAGGCACATAGTAATCCCTCAGGAGAAAAATTGCATTGTTTTCTATTATTTCTATTACATAGAAATGTTTAAGGAAGAAAACTTGTTAAAAAAAAAAAAAAAAAGGAAAACCGGGTTTTGAGAGTGAGAAAAACCACAAGTTGAGGGAATAATTTTGCATAAAGTACATCTAAAATACGAACATTATCTAAAATATACAAAGAACTCTTAAGATCTAACAGTAAGAAAATAAGCAATCCAATTTAAAAAACTGGACAAATGACCTGAATAAACTCAGCAAGAAGAAAAGCAGATAGTAAGTAAACATAAAAAAGTATCCCACCGGGCGTGGTGGTGCATGCCTTTAATACTAGCTCTTGGGAGGCAGAGGCAGGCAGATCTCTGTGAGTTCAAGGCCATCCTGGTCTACAGAGTGAGTTCCAGGACAGCTGGGGCTGTAGTGAGACCCCGTCTTTAATGAAGAAGCAGAGGCAGGCAGGTCTCTGTGAGATCAAGGCCAGTTTGGTCTTCATAGTGAGGCAAGCTGGGACTAGGAAGACCCTGTCAAAAAACAAAAACAAAACAAAACAAAAAAGCAAAACAAAAACAAAAGTGACTTAGGCCATCTCCCATGACGCTCTCCCCATGTGCTGCCTCAGGTCTCCACAGAGAGTCCCTCCCTGCAGGAGACCTGGCCACATGGCAGCATAGGGCTCCTGAACCTCCCCGTCTCCATGAGCTAACTCAACTTTTATTCTTTTTTTATATATAATTTTTTATTTCATTTTTTTAAACAATAAGTAATAATTTATGAGTACAAGCATCCTTCATATAAAACCAATTTGCAAGCAGTTGTGCCCAAACCCACACAGCCCAAGGCTCCCACCGTCCAGCTGGAGGGGCTCATAAGTACAATCAGGTTGATCAAATAAGTGTCCAATCTATGTTGCTGTAGTTTCATTTCATTCACCCAATCGCAGCCCTTACATTCTACCACACCCCCTCTTCCGAAGATTGTTCCCTAGGCTTAGAAAAGGGGCACAGGTGGATGAGAAGCAAAACAGTCTACTTTCTCTGGACCTGTCATTTTGGACTCTGATCAGTTCTGGCTGTTTCCTTTCATGGGTTGACAGTTTGGTGATTTCTTATAAAAAAATAAGCACACTCATAGCACCAAAAATATTTCTTGGTAATTACACAGGAGATGTGAAACATATCTATACAAAGGCCTGTGCATGAATGTAAATAGCTTCCTTCAAAAATGCCCAAACTTGGAAGTAGCCAAGACGTCATCCAGGTGATTATTTATTATTCATCACTAAGCAAATGAGCTGTGAAGCTGTGAAAAGACAAGGAGGAAATGTAAATCCACATTACTAAGTGAAGGCAGTCTAGAAAGGCTGAACACTGTATGCCTGCAACTCTGACATTCTGAAAAAGCAAAACTAGGGAGGCAGTAAAAGGATGAGCGGTGAGAGCTGGGAGGTCTGCCTCCTGAGTGCTGGGATTAAAGGTGTGGATCACCATGCCCAATCTTAAACATTTGTCAAAACGTATAGAGTGTGCAACAGCAGGTGAACCCTTGTGTAGACTGATGACAATGTATCAATAGACTCAGCACTTGTAATAACTGCACCACACTGGTGTCAGATGCTGACTATATGGAGGTTGCCAGGTGTGTGTGGAGATATGGGGCACACAGGAACGGGGAACTTTATGTTCTTTCTGCTCAGATTTATAGCACTGAAAGTTCTCTAAAGGTAATATTTCTTAATTTTAAAAGGTGGAATATTTTCTTTTTCTTTGTCCTTTTTTTTTGGTCATTTCGAGACAGGGTCACCCTTGTCCTGTCTCTCTTACAGAGAAGACCCCTAGTGGCTTTGAGAGAGGATTTACAGAGATTATGCTACCTGCATTTTACAATGTGAAAGTTATTAAACTAAGAAGGGAGATGTGGTGGTACAGACAGAACCCTCCAGGAAAGAGGAGAATCCCAGGCACAGGCAGGGAACTTCATGTTCATTCTGGAAGCTGTGAATAGCTTCGTATGGGAATGACTTTTAATTAACCTCAGCAAAACCATGTGCTCTTGTGTCTTGTGACCATGGCATCTGATCTCATTTCCTAGGCAACCTAAATTTGATACACTACTCAAAAAGACAATGAATGAATGGATATGCTTGAGAATCAACACATAGAAGTGCTAAAAAGTAGGATACCATCTCTATTGGACACAGTGGAGATTGGGAAGGGCATATGACCTTGGATTAATGAGCTATCCTAGAACTAGTGATAAAAAGGAGGTTAAGAGTGCCGACTGCTCTTGCAGAGGACCCGGGTTCGATCCCCAGCACCCACATGGCGGCTGAGAACCGTCTGTAACTCCAATTCCAGGAGAACTCCAGTTCCAGGGGAATCCGACGCCCTCTTCTGACCTCCGCGGCATTGCATGACACGGGTGCACAAACCTGCATGCAGAAAGTACATTCATACACATAAAATAAATTAGAATAAATTAAAAAAAAAAAAAGGACTTTAATCCCAGCACTTGGGAGGCAGGGATGGGCAGATCTCTGTGAGTTCAAGGCCAGCCTGGTCTACATAGCAAGTTCCAGGCCAGCTGGGACTACAGGGAGACCCTGTCTCAAAAAGACAAAAAAAAAAAAATGGCCCCATGGTCTGTCCAGATCAGGGTAGAGCCAAGCTTGTACTTTTCCAATTGAAGCTGCAAAAAGCACTTTGAATAATATTCTATGTGTGGCCTGATTCAGGGATACAGTTCCAGAAACAGAGTTCAGAGTTCCATCAGCATAGTTCCAGGAGACAGAAGTTTCAAGAGATCTCTAGGAGAATGAGAGTCCTCTGATTTTGGGCCCATTCTTTTTTTTTTTTTTTTTCTTTTGAGACAGGGTCTCCCTTTAGTCCCAGCTGGCCTGGAGCTCACGATGTAGACCAGGCTGGCCTTGAACTCACAGAGTACTGCCCGCCTCTGCCTCCTGAGTGCTGGGATTAAAAGCGTGTGCCACCATGCCCAGCTGGGCCCATTCTTAAAAACTAAATTTAAGAGTTAGGTTTTTATTGTTCAGGTAATTATAATGTTGGCATAGTAACACCATAGCATGGCATAGTCAGTGCAGGACAGAAAGTAGATACAATTGGAGAGGAAAACTGAGGCTGTGGGATGTACCCTTTTGAGGAGTTTGAAGTTAACTGTGGT
Source organism: Rhizomys pruinosus (assembly GCA_009823505.1). Classification (NCBI taxonomy): domain Eukaryota; kingdom Metazoa; phylum Chordata; class Mammalia; order Rodentia; family Spalacidae; genus Rhizomys; species Rhizomys pruinosus. The sequence continues at coordinate 1,561,311 of VZQC01001310.1, forward strand.
GTCATGGGATGTATTGAATAATTTAAATTGGAGTTAGATGATTAGAGCTGGTTATAAAAGGCATTTAAGAGGCAAAATTAGAAAAAAAAAAGAGGCAAAATTAGAAGAGAAGTAGCTATAAATATGCCAAAAGTAAATAATAGTCAATGCCACAATTCAAACCCAAGGTTGTTTGGCTACAAAACTCAGGAGGTGTGGATATGAGACAGATTTGGGGAGAGTGGTAAAGGCCTAGAAGACTGCCATAAGAAATGGAAGAAGTTGTATATCTGTAGGCTTTATAAGGATAGGTAGGGTGAATTTTGGTCCTTGCTGACTTTGCAAGTTGGCAGCAGTAATTCAGGTAGCTGAACTATTCTTCTCTAGTTGTACTTACTGGATTGGGAATAAAAGTGAAGGGCAAGCCGGGCGTGGTGGCGCACGCCTTTAATCCTAGCACTTGGGAGGCAGAGGCAGGCGGATCTTTGTGAGTTCAAGGCCAGCCTGGTCTACAGAGGGAGTTCCAGGACAGCTGGGGCTACAGGGAGACCCTGTCTCGAAAAGACCAAAAAAAAGAAAAAAAAAAAAAGTGAAGGGCAAAGAAGGGAGGATTGGATCCACTTGTGGATTTTCCCCACTTAAAAATTTCATGAGACAGGGTCTCACTGTGGAGCCCAGGCTAACTGGAACTCAGGATCCTCCTGCCTCAGCTTCCTGAGTACTGGGATGACAGGCATGTTCCCACCTAAGTTTGTGAATTCTTAGAACAGGTTACATCAACAGGAATGAGAAGTAAAAACAAACAAACAAACAAACAAACAAAAACAATAAAAAAATTGAGGGAGTTTAGAAAGCTGTGTGGTATATTGTATCACATACCACATGATTTAGGGTGGGTGAATAAAAAGATGAGTCAGAAGGGCTTCTGGACTGAAGGAAAAGGGCAGGAGTAGTTTACTAGATTTTACATATGTAACTTGCTATTATTCCTAAGTGGTATACCTTAGTTGGTGAATTCTGAGATGGAACATGAGGCCATGGGTAATTTTAGAGGCCTCATCTCAACTTGGGTCTGCTTGATGCTTCTAAAAAGTGGTTGAAAGAGCTTTATCATACTAAATTTTTTGGTAAGTGCTATAAAAAATTGGAGACACTGTTTCCACAAGTATACCAGAGAGGGCCTTGGGAATATTTATTTATCCTGGAAATCATATGCCTAAAATGTACCAATTAAAAACTTTGATATACACTAGTATGGACACTTTAAATTTTATGTTTCTAAAATGTCTATAGCCTAGTTATACTTCTCATTTCCTAATAAGCTAAACTAAGGTATGCTTCTTATTAAGTCATGGGGAGTTGTGTCATTTTTAAATATCTATTTTTTTAAAATCCAGAGGTCATATTCTCATGTAACAGGCATCCTATTTCTTTAAATAATCAATTACTAATCTTATCACAATAAACAATAATATTCTCCCTGAAAATAAAAACACCAATAATTTTCAGACAAATATATACTTGTCTTGAAGTGCTTTGCACTTCACTGCTTGTGACAGTCAGAAAGTGCTTGCTATTGAGTTCTTATAGGGAGCAGTGATGTCAAGTGAAGCGGGACAGTGTAGAGTGAACAGCATGCTCACCCCCTCCTAGGACTGGGACTGATTTGGTTCCATAGTTAATGAATATATTTGCAGTATTTCCCCACTTTCTATTTCTATAATCATATATATCTGATCATATAATCATATATATACATATATATGTAATATATATATAGTTTCGGAGGGGGTGACAGGGTCTCACTCTGTAGCTCAGGCTGGCCTGGAATTCACTATGTAACCATGGTCTGGTCTCAAACTCTTGGTGATACTCCTTCTTCACTCTCCTGAATGCTGGAATTACAGGAATGAGCTACCATGCCTGGCTTAGTTAAAACTGACAGGAGTTTCCTCAGGCATATTTCAAGAGAAAAAAGTTGAAAACAAGGGCAGTACAGGATGCTATGGGAGGGCATTAAAGATGGCCTAGTGGTTAAGAGCGCCGACTGCTCTTGCAGAGGACCCGGGTTCGATCCCCAGCACCCACATGGCAGCTGAGAACCGTCTGAAACTCCAATTCCAGGAGAACTCCAGCTCCAGTGATCCGACACCCACTTCTGACCTCCGCGGCATTCGACACGGGTGCAGACCTGCATGCAGGACAGTACATTTGTACACATACAGGAAAATAATAAAATTAATAAAAAAAAATAAAAAAAAAAGAAACATATAATAGGATGTCCTTGTGTGGAAACACTGGACTGATAATTTTAAATTGTTAGGGTAGCATTTCTGGTTGTGTACTGAAAATCAGAAGCATTTCAACTCCAGCAGAAGAAAAGCTATTCTGAGTTGATGATTTCTGAATGCTTTAGTCTAAAATGATAACACTGCCCTGAACTTTTAAAAATAACACAGCATTGGCCTACCTAGGGCATGATGATATCAGAGTCCAGCAGTACTATTAACATTTCATTTCACATTCACCCTACTTCCCCAAAGCAGTAAGAGAAAGCAGATAAATGACTATGGCATCCACTTAGGAGAGCACAGGCAAGTGGTGTGTGGATATTACATCAAGAAAGAAAGACAAGGAGATTTACCGTCTTTCAGAACTGTACAGGGTCACACAATAAAGTAGCAGTTATATCAGTGGAGCTTTGGGGATAATTTGGGGGGTTCAAGGGGCAAAAAGTACAACAACCAAAGATCCACACTTAGCAGTTCATTTTCTGCTGCTGAGGAAGAATGGTACTTGATTAATGTACAGTTCTCAATTCCCTTAACTGGCAGGAAANTTTCCTGCCAGTTAAGGGAATTGAGAACTGTACATTAATCAAGTACCATTCTTCCTCAGCAGCAGAAAATGAACTGCTAATGTGATCTTTGGTTGTTGTACTTTTTGCCCCTTGAACCCCCAAATTATCCCCAAAGCTCCACTGATATAACTGCTACTTTATTGTGTGACCCTGTACAGTTCTGAAAGACGGTAAATCTCCTTGTCTTTCTTTCTTGATGTAATATCCACACACCACTTGCCTTGCTCTCCTAAGTGGATGCCATAGTCATTTACTGCTTTCTCTTACTGCTTTGGGGAAGTAGGGTGAATGTGAAATGAAAATGTTAATAGTACTGCTGGACTCTGATATCATCATGCCCTAGGTAGGCCAATGCTGTGTTATTTTTAAAAGTTCAGGGCAGTGTTATCATTTTAGACTAAAGCATTCAGAAATCATCAACTCAGAATAGCTTTTCTTCTGCTGGAGTTGAAATGCTTCTGATTTTCAGTACACAACCAGAAATGCTACCCTAACAATTTAAAATTATCAGTCCAGTGTTTCCACACAAGGACATCCTATTATATGTTTCTTTTTTTTTTATTTTTTTTTATTAATTTTATTTATTTTCTGTATGTGTACAAATGTACTGTCCTGCATGCAGGTCTGCACCCGTGTCGAATGCCGCGGAGGTCAGAAGTGGGTGTCGGATCCTGGAGCTGGAGTTCTACCCACATGGCAGCTGAGAACCGTCTGAAACTCCAATTCCAGGAGAACTCCAGCTCCAGGGGAATCCGACACCCACTTCTGACCTCCGCGGCATTCGACACGGGTGCACAGACCTGCATGCAGACAGTACATTTGTACACATACAGAAATAAATAAAAATTAATAAAAAAAAATTAAAAAAAAAAGAAACATATAATAGGATGTCCTTGTGTGGAAACACTGGACTGATAATTTTAAATTGTTAGGGTAGCATTTCTGGTTGTGTACTGAAAATCAGAAGCATTTCAACTCCAGCAGAAGAAAAGCTATTCTGAGTTGATGATTTCTGAATGCTTTAGTCTAAAATGATAACACTGCCCTGAACTTTTAAAAATAACACAGCATTGGCCTACCTAGGGCATGATGATATCAGAGTCCAGCAGTACTATTAACATTTTCATTTCACATTCACCCTACTTCCCCAAAGCAGTAAGAGAAAGCAGTAAATGACTATGGCATCCACTTAGGAGAGCAAGGCAAGTGGTGTGTGGATATTACATCAAGAAAGAAAGACAAGGAGATTTACCGTCTTTCAGAACTGTACAGGGTCACACAATAAAGTAGCAGTTATATCAGTGGAGCTTTGGGGATAATTTGGGGAGTTCAAGGGGCAAAAAGTACAACACACCAAAGATCCACATTAGCAGTTCATTTTCTGCTGCTGAGGAAGAATGGTACTTGATTAATGTACAGTTCTCAATTCCCTTAACTGGCAGGAAACAGGCAGCATGTGGACAATGCAAGTACAGGCTGGCCAAAGAGTACAATCTCATTATTACTACTAGAGAGGATAGAGACAACGTCTGTTTTAAGGAAGAGAAGTAGATGTTAAATGAGAAATAAATGGATTCATAAAGAACTTTGCAGAGTCAGATAAGCCATCTATCTCTTTTAATAATGTGGATTTTCCTTGCTTCCTTTGTTCTTCAAGTGTGAAAATAGTAAATTCAGTATTACTGTGTTGGCTCTGTAATTCTGAGTGTCAGAATTTTGACCTTCTGATTTGATTAAAATTCTTTCTGTTCATTGATGGGCTTTCTGTCTTTCTACTTCATTAACTTAATTTAAATAGTACCCAACATTGTGATTACCAAAAGGAAATCTAGTTGATTTAAAAAATATTTATGGGCTGGAGAGATGGCCTAGCGGTTAAGAGCACTGACTGCTCTTGAAGAGGACCCGGGTTTGATCCCCAGCACCCACATGGCGGCTGAGAACTGTCTTTAACTCCAGTTCCAGGGGAATCCAATGCCCTCTTCTGACCTCCTCAGCACTGCATGACACGGGTGCACAAACCTACATGCAGACAGTACATTCATACACATAAAAAATAAATAAAATTAAAAGTAAAAAAAGAAAAAAATATTTATTATTATTTTTTTTAATTTTTTAAATTAATTTTATTTATTTCTGTATGTGTATGAATGCACTGTCTGCATACAAGTTTGTGCACCCGTGTCGTGCAACGCCGCAGAGGTCAGAAGAGGGTATCGGATTCCCCTGGAACTGGAGTTCTCCTGGAATCGGAGTTTCAGACGGTTCTCAGCCTCCATGTGGGTGCTGGGGATCAAACCCGGGTCCTCTGTAAGAGTGGTTGGCGCTCTTAACCGCTAGGCCATCTCTCCAGCCCCAAAATATTTATAATTTTTATTTTATGTGTATGAGTATATTGCCTGCATGTATGTAAGTGCACCTGTTTCACATAGTGCCCATGGAAGCCAGAAGAGGAAACTGTGGGTATTAGGAACTGAACCTGGGCCCTGTATAAGACGAGCCAGTGCTCTTAGCTGCTGAGCCTTCTTTCTAGTCCTGATTTGTTTTTTCAGACAGGGTCTCACTGTGTAGCCCTGGCTGGGCTGGAACTCCCCACATAGACCATACTATCCTCGAACTCACAAAGATCTGTCTGGTTCTGACTTCCCAGTACTGGGATTGAAGGTATATGTTATCAAGCCTGGCTTGGTCTTTTTTTTTTTTTTTTTTTTTTTTTTACACTTTGCACTCTTTTCCTGTTTTTTTTTTTTTTTATTTTTTTTTTTTTTTTTTTTTTTTTTTTTTTTTTTTTTTTGACACATGTGACACCATACCTGGATTTGATTTTTTAAAATTTATTTATTTATTATTTTTTAGGTGTATGAATGTACTGTCTGCATGTAGGTTGGTGCTCCCGTGTCATGCAATGCTGCGGAGGTCAGAAGAGGGTGTTGGATTCCCCTGGAACTGGAGTTAAAGACAGTTCTTAGCCTCCATGTGGGTGCTAGGAATTGAACCCGGGTCCTCTGCAAAAGCAGTCGGTGCTCTTAATGGCTGAGCCATCTCTCCAGCCCAGATTTGATTTTTTAAGAGAAATTTTAAGGGAAAAAGAGGCTGTCATCATCTTTCATCCACAAATCCCAGTATTAAAAGGGTCAATAATGCCCCAAAGAAAATAATACCCAAGCATATGTGTCTGTGCCTATAGAGTAACTTGTTATAATCTTTAATATCGTTACTATTTGTGCTTTATTACTAGAATGACCCACTGCTAAATGACCCACTAGTCCATTGCAAATGGAACTTGGGCTCCCAAGAGTTTGACATGTCACCTCAAAAACCAAAACCAAAACCAAAACCAAAACCAAAACCAAAACCAAAACCTGGATCTTCTGTCTCTCACTCTCTCTCACCCTCCCCTCAAAGCCCAGGGACTCTCTTGGAAGAGGTTGGTGCATCAGATTGTAAGGGCTAAGGAGGGGGGATGAATTGTCAGATCGCAGCAAAAATGGACTGGAATTTTTTTTCTTTTTATTTGATCAACATGTTTATGTAAGCAAATCTCTTCAACTGGACTTGGGGGACCCTGGGTTGTACAAAAAAACTGAACTCAGATGTTAACTAATTGGGTTTATATGGACACACCTTATGTTTATTGCCTATGTGTACTTACTGGTAAACAAACAAACAAAAAATACCCCAAGCCAGGCATGGTGGCACACGCCTTTAATCCTAGCACTCAGGAAGCAGAGGCAGAAGGATCTTTGTGAGTTCAAGGCCAGCCTGGTCTACAGAGTGAGTTCCAGGCCAGCTGGGGCTACAGGGAGATCCTGTCTGGAAAAGACTAAAAATAATACCCCTAAATTCAATAAACTTTAAATAAGTGAATACTAAATAAATAAAGTATATCATGTATAAAAGGGTCAGTGTTAAGTCTCTAACCTAGCTTTTTTCAGATTAAAAATTTATTTATTTTGTGTGCATGCATGTACATATGCCACACAGTGTACATGTGGAGGGCAGAGGACTTGTAGGAGTTCTTTCCTTCACCATGTGGATCCTAGGGATTGAACTCAGGTTGTCAGGCTTGGCATCAAGTGCTTTACACACTGAGCCATTTTGCCAGCCATCTTAAGATGTTTTTATCCTATGTCTTCTGAATAATATTTTATTAATATTTTCTCTTCTATGTTTATGTTCTTTTTGTCATCTAATCATATCATTCTGTCATATTTTTAAGTTTAAAACTCTTGAAAAGTCATAGCTTGGTACTGTACTGGATGCTGTCAAGGAAGTCATTCATAGCCCAGGCATGGTGGCTCACACCTTTAATCCCAGCACTTGGAAGACAGAAGCAGGTGGAGCTCTGTGAGTTCAAGGCCAGCCTGGTCCACAAAGTGAGTTCCAGGCCAGCTGGGGCCTATCTAAAAAAAAGACCCCTCCAAAAAAGAGTCATTCATTAGTAATATAGAAAATGTTTCATATAATTGGTTAAGTAGCAAGTTAAGCCAGGTAGAGAAAAGGATTCAAGGACTCTAATTTTCAAGTGGCTTTTACTATAGTGTATGTAATTCCTGACTTAACCAGTCCTTTTTCAAACAGTGTAGCCACTTTTCCCTCCTGAAATACCAGAGTCTCTTTTTAGTCCTTTGATTACCCTTTTCTGAATTTTTTGAAGTAGAAATCACATACAAAACAAGCAAGTTCATTTTTGTCCTCTATGAACATATACTGGGTAAAAATGTCTTATTTCTTATCCTACACAGGTCTAGTATGGTACCAGGCGCTTTCTGCTTCCTGGTTTGTTCTTATGACCCACTTGAAGTCTGAAGCCTTGTTCTCTGGATTTTGTAATGAAGTTATGTGGGAGGAAAATGAAAAGTGACCGTTCCCTTCTATTTTCCCCTCACAAAGTGGGGAGTATTATAACATTTACATTTGGGGCAGTTAGTAGTTACCAGGCTTCCATTTGGGTTTTTGGTCATTAGGAAACATTACCCTGGCTTTGATGATGGTTGGCCGAGGATCCAAGATGCCCTGCATCTTTCTTAGTGCAGGCACAACAAAGAGATTGCAGGTGACCACAGCTGATACAGGATTCCCTGAAATTCAACCAAGCAGTTATTTATATTACACCCCATAAAAATTTGTTAAATAATTATACCTGTGTATACCTTCGGATAGGGCAGAATGTGATGAAGTGACTAACCACTAGTCTTTTTCTTCTGAATCATCTTGAATTTGACAGAATGACAGATGAGGGGTAGAGTCAACCACATGCTATACAAGGTGTGAACCTTTGGATATTCCAAGAAAACACAAGAAGTTCTGATACTCAGAAGCTCTTTGACACTATTTCTGCTTTCCTGAGAGCCATGCATTGAAAACCATTGGTAACCTTGATAAATGTGTGTGTGTGTGTGTGTGTGTGTGTGTGTGGCTGTGTGGATGTAGGGTTGTGAGTGAGGTGGTGGAGACTGAACCCAGGGTTGAGGGCATGTGAAGCATACACCCAACCACCGAGTACCAACTTCTTAATCTCGATAAGTTAAATGTTTTAAATATATATATATATATATGTATATATATATATATATACATATATATATATATTTGTTATTTTAATGTTTGGTATAAAAGAAAAAAGAAAATATAGATAAGCACAAGGAATGATCTATGATAATCTCTAGCCAGAGATTCTTTAAATTTAAAAAATAGCATCGAATGGTTTAAGATGTAAAAGACTTGAAAACAATTATGTCTTATATTTGGAATAGGGCCCTGAAGGTGCTGATTGAAGTGTGGTGAAGACATGGGCCCTTTTATGCAATGCAACTGGTGTCCTTATAAAAAGCAGAGGAGATCCCAGGAGTACACGTGATGGAGGAAAGGCCATGGGAGTCAGAAGGTGGTCAACTGTAAGGCAGGAAGAAAGGCTTCATCAGCGATCAGTGCTGCTGCTACCTTGAGTTTTGGACTTGAGCTTCCAGAACTGTGAGGGAATAAATCTGTTGTTTAAACTATCTATTCTAGGTGTGCCTATGGTAGCTTAACAGTTGGACCAGACAAATACCAAGTTTTTAAAAAGTTATCAAAAGGATTTCAGAAATTCTTCCTGTATCTTGCCAAGAATAAATAAATCTAGAGGGTCATGTACTTCAGAGGGAAAGAGGGTAGCCATGAAAACAAAAACTGGGTAAAAACAACAGAATTTGTCATTCGTATATTATATTAATTAACTGATCAAGCAGTACAACTTTGCTAATTCCCAAACTTCTTATTCTTTTTGAAACAGTCTGGGTATGGGTCCCTAGGCTGGCAATCCTCCTACCTTAGTTGCATGCTTTTTTTTCTATTCTTTCCTTCTTTCCTTCTTTCCTTCTTTCCTTCCTTCTTTCTTTCTTTCTTTCTTTCTTTCTTTCTTTCTTTCTTTCTTTCTTTCCTTCCTTCCTTCCTTCCTTCCTTCCTTCCTTCCTTCCTTCCTTCCTTCCTTCCTTCCTTCTTTCTTTCTTTCTTTCTTTCTTTCTTTCTTTCTTTCTTCTTACAGAATCTAGATTTTAAAAAGATCTTGAAGAAGTGCTGGGATTACAGTTGTAAACCACCACACTTGGCCTAACAAACTTTTTTGAATCTAACTTTACTCATCCACAAGATGAAGTGTTAGGACTACACTATTCTCCAAATCTCTACTCATATCTATGTGTGTGTGTGTGTGTGTGTGTGTGTGTGTGTGTGTGTGTGTGTATGTGTGTGTGTGTGGTGCACATGCATGTATGTTTGCAAAATTGTGGGTGTAGATGTGTAGTGTGTATGTTTGTTTATGAGAAAGTGTGTGTGTGTGTGTTTGTGTGTGTGTGTGTGTGTGTGCGTGTGTGTGTGTATAGGCCTGAGGTTGACACTGGGAATCTTCTATCACTTTTCCACAGGGTCTCTCAATCAATGCAGAGCTGTGGACATGACTAATCTCATTACCCAGGATCTCTGCCTCCTTAGTCTGGAATTGCAGTGAGTTGCCACACCCACCTGGCATTGACTGGGTTCTGGGGATCTGAACTCTGGTCTTTTGATTGTGTGGCAAGTGCTCAAATTGCCAAGCCCATCTTCTTAGTCCTATGTATATGTTTTTGTGTACTAAGTTGTTTTATTTACTATGAGTCTGTAGTATAATTTGAAATCAGGTACTTCCAACCTTGCTATTTTGGCTTGGGGCTGCTTTGGCTATTTGGAGTCTTTTTTTATTTCTGTATGAATTTCAGGATTTTTTTCTTTTTGGGACGGGTTTGAGACAGGGTCTCCTTGTAGCCCCAGGTGCCCTGGAACTCACTAGGTAAACCAGGGTGGCCTTGAACTTACAGAGATCCACCTGCCTCTGCCTTTGGAAGCAACTATGAATAGGACTATTTTCTTGGTTTCATTCTCAGGATGTTTACTACTGGGATATAGAAAAGAACAAATTTTTGTATGCTCATTTAATTATATCCTATTACTTTGCTTAAAATTTACTAGGTCTAAGAGTTTTCTGGTAGAATCTTCAGGGTCTTTTAAGAATGGGTTATATTATCTATAAATAGGGATAATTTGACTTTTTAATTTCCTTATTTGTATCACTTTTGTGGGGGAGGGGGTGTATATTATTTATTTATTTATTTATTTATTTATTTATTTATTTATTTGTATGAATGTATTGTCTGCATGTAGGTCTGTACACCCGTATCGTGCAAAGGGGGTGTATATTTTGAGACAAGGTCTCCCTGTAGTCCCAGCTGGCCTCAATTTTACAGAGATCTGTCTGTCTTTCCCCAAAATGCTGGGATTAAAGGTGTGCACCACTGTGCCTGGCTCCTATGTAAATCACTTTTATTTTTCTCTTGCTGTGCTCTGGCTAAGCCTTCAAGCACTATACTTAAAGGATATAACGTTTTAGTTTTATTCTATTTAGTAAAATGTTTACAATATTTGTCACAGATATCCTTTATTATGTTGACATATACTGCTTCCTTCCTAGTTTCTTCATGGTTTTTCTCATGAATGATAAACTTTGTTAAAAGTCCTTTGTGCATCTGTTGAGATAATCATTGGGATATGTTTTCAAAGTATTCTTTAACGATCCTCTGGATTTCATTATAATAATCTGTTTTCTCTGCTTTCATTGATTCCTTTTGTTGCATTATTCTTTTAGTCTCCACTTCGTTAGTTTAGGCTCTAACTTTTATTATTTCTTTCCATTAATTAGTTTTGGGTTTGGCTTGTCCTTCACTCTCAGAAGTGCCTTTGTTTGTATTCCAAAGATCTAGAAAGTTAGGTTTTTATTTTCACTTGACTTTAGGATTTTTTTTTTTTGGTCTTTTCGAGACAGGGTTCCCTTTAGCCCCAGCTGTCCTGGAACTGTTTATGTAGACCAGATTTGCACCCCCCCCCCCAGTGCTGGGATTAAAGGCGTGTGTCACCACAACCAGCTGACTTTAGGAATTTTTAAATTTCCTCTTCAGTTTCCTCAATAACCCATTCATCAGCCAAGAATATATTAGCCACTATCCTTGTTTCTGCAGTTTCTCTTACTATTGACTTAAAGTTTTATTCTATTGTAGTATGAAAGAATAAGTTATTTTAATTTTTGAATTTGTTAATACTTGCTTTATGACTGAACATGTGACTTATTTTGGCAAACAGTCCATGGATAGCTGAGAAGAATGTGTATTCTGCTGTTGTTTAATGGAACGTTCCATGATGTGTGTTACTTCTTTTGATCCATGATGCAGTTTAACTCTAAAGTTTCTTTGTTGACTTTTGTCTGGATGATCTACCTATTAATGAGAGTGGGGACTGAACTCACTATTAGTGTATCTAGACCTATCTGTCCCTTTATGTCCAGGAGTGTTTGTTTCATGAAATTGTATACATCAATATTTATTGCATATACATTTATAATCATTAATCTTATTAACTGATTATTCTCTTTATTCATATTATTAATATTCACTGACTTCCTTTATTACTTTTGACTGATTTTGGCTTTAAATTGACTTTGTCAGATATGATTTCAGGTACGGGTGCTTACTTTTGACTTCCATTTGCTTGGTATATCATCTTGTATTTTTTCACTTTCAATCTCTGTATATTTTTGCCAGTGAAGTGTGTTTCCTGCAGACAACAGTTGCACCTTGTGTTTAAAAATTTTTTTCTTTTTAATTACAATTTTTATTTATGTATATGTGTGTGTACCTGCCATGTATGTGCAAGTGCCTGGAGCTGGAGTTATTGGCAGTTGTGAGGTTCCTGACATGGATGCTGGGACCCAAACTCAGGTATTCTGGAAGAGTAGTAAGAGCTCTTCACTGCTAAGCTGTGTCTCTAGTGCAGGACTATGTATGTTAATGTAATCAACTAGTACACATCTTTTAGCTGGAGAGTTAGGACTATTTACATCTAAGGTTATTATTGAGAGGTAAGCTGTTATTAATTACAGAAAGTTATGAGTGATACTTATAACTTCAATAGAAAAGTGATGTGTCTAACAGAAGACTCCCCCCCCCCCTTCGCTACAGCCAAACAGCCCAGGCTGGCTTTAAACTCATGATCCCCCTGCATCAGCTTCCCAAGTGCTTAGAATAGAGGCATGTACCACTATACCCCATGTGATAGCAGATTATTAATGAGTACTAATTACTTTTCCCTGACTTCAAAATACATTACCAGATGATTACAAAATTGCTGTAATACTTAAGCTATTTATAATTATGTTTTTTTTTTTTTTTTTTTTTATTTCTGTATGTGTATGAATGTACTGTCTGCATGCAAGTCTGTGCACCCGTGTCGTGCAACGCCGCGGAGTTCAGAAGAGGGTCTCGGATTCTCCTGGAACTGGAGTTCTCCTGGATTTGGAGCTTCAGACGGTTCTCAGCCGCCATGTGGGTGCTGGGGATCAAACCCGGGTCCTCTGTAAGAGCGGTCGGCGCTCTTAACCGCTAGGCCATCTCTCCAGCCCCCTATAATTATGTTTTTTAAAAACTAAATTATTCCATATAATAAAAAGAACTGGAAATATCACCAAAGTTGTAAGTTGTAATTATTTGTAGGTAGTGGTTATGATTATGTATAACATTTCTTTATTTTTACCTATATTTCCCAAGTTTTTAAAGAATCATTTAAATTTAAATTATATTTTATTTATTTATTTAGTGTCCAGGAAGTTGGTTTTCTCCTTCTACCATATGGTGGAACTCAGGTTATCTGGATGAATGGTTGGTGCCTTTATCCTCTGAATCATCTAGCTGAACCCCTATTCTAAATTTTTACAGAGAATATACAATTTTAAAAAGTAAAAAAAAAAAACAAATAAATACATGAAACTATTACACTGGCTAAAATTTAAAATTTGGTGAAAACCTTTAAGTACATGGCCTTCAAGGACAGCAGAAATACACTTTAGAAATTATCACTCCCTGTAAACTGAACTGTGAGCTGTTGCTGCCCTCTTTTGGTTCATTCAGGCTTAACAGAGGCAGATTCAGCTAGAAGCAGGGATATGAAGAGGGGTTTTAATTTTGTAGGTTTTTTTTTTTTTTTTGTAGATATTTCATTAGAAATGTAATTTTGTAGATATTTCATTAGAAATGGTGAAGTGGGTTACCACAAAGATATTCTTTGTTGTAGTATTACTGATAATTAGTTTGTAGGTGAAATCACAGTTTCTGTAGAGAAAGTTGAGAGTCTTTTAGGCAAAATGAAGCTAGGAAGAATAGATAATTATTTCATATAATAGTTTTCAGAATGTCCAAGGAAACCTTAAGATCTAGAGCTGTATGCCACAGATACATTTGGAGGTTGTTGTATGTGTTTGTTTGCACCCTCAGTATTTTCTGTTTGATACAATCTAATTTCTTTTATGCTTATGGATAGGGGCTTAAAATGTTGTTAAAACTTTAAAGTTCTGACTGCCTCTACTTCTTATATCTCTCTTTTGAGATGTGCTTAATATAAAAAGCAAACAAATCTCTCAAACCTATGAGATTTGTGAGTCTGGAAGGACAAATAGTTATTTTTTCTGAAGTAATCTGTGATCAGAATTATTGCAGTTTTTTTTTTTTTTGACTAGGTTTCATTTAATAGCCAAGGCTGGCTTGGAATTCACTACGCAGCCAAGGCTGGCCTTGAACTCATGGTAATTCCCCTGTCTCAGCCTTTCTAGTGTTGGGGTTATAGGTATGAGTCATCACATCTGGCTTAAAGGATAATTTTTAAAGTTCAAAAAGTAATAAATACACAAAAATTCTAAACTGCTTTAAAATTTGTTAAGAATCATAAAGACTCAAAATTTATGGCTAAAAGTAATAAAAGCTGAATTTAAAGACTTCTTCCTGCACATAGTGGCACATCTTTTTTTTAAAGTATATATATTTTTATTATTTTTATTTTATGTGTATGAGTGTGTTGCCTGCATGTAAGTAGACCCATGTCATGCAATGCCCACAGAGGTCAGAAGAGGGCATTCCTTGGTTTTGGAGTTAGGACAGTTGTTAGCTGCCATGTAGGTGCTGGGATATGAACCCAGGTCTTATACAGAAGCAGCCAATGCTATTAACTGTGGAGCCATCTCTCCAGCCCAAGAATCATAATGACTCAAAATGCATGACTAAAAGTAATAGAAGCTGAATTAAAAAATTCTTGCTGGGCATGATGGCACATGCCTTTAACCCCAGCCCTCAGGAGGCAGAGGTAGGCAGATATCTATGATATTGGGGCCAGCCTGGTCTATATCACAAGTTCCAGGCCAGCTGGGGCCACAGGGAGACCCTGTCTCAAACAAACTATATTTTACAAAAAATCTTTTAAACTGTTCCAAGTTGGTTTTTCTTCAGTGAGTTTCTGCTCACATAGGAGTAAGGTGATGGTGGTGATGTCAGACTGTGATGTGTGAAGTCTAGCTGAGAAATATCCATATCGGCAGCCCTGCCTTCCTGTTCTCTGTTCCCCTAAAATCCCAAATTTTGCAAGGACCAAAGACAGATATGTTCAGACTTTCTAACAGCCCAGGTTGTGCTCATTTCATGATCTTTCATCTTAAGCCTCCTTAGTGCTATATTAAAGATATGTGCCACAAAACCTGGCTATACTTTCTGGCCTAATATTTCATGGTTGACAATACCTCTAGTTGTGGGAGCTGATTAAACTGCTAACTCTGACCCATTTCCTAAAAGAAAAAGGCAGCTGGCCTAGGAAGGCCTAGTGATAGCTGACAACTGGTCATCCTCTTAGCGCTAGGTCTGCACTATGGACAATACTATGTGCTTTGATTAGCTATTAATCTCATTTTATAGGTGAAGAAACAGTGCCCGATAAGTGGAGTGATTTGCCAGTTAGTAAGGCTAAAACTTTAGTCTAGGTTGGTCAGACTTCAAATCAAGTGATATAATTAGAGACTGGTCATCCAAGAAGCCCCTCCCAAATTTGATCATTTTTCTAGAAAAAGGAGAAAATAATTTTAATGATTCTTACCTGGTAGTGCAAAAATAATTTTCCTTACACCATCAATATCCAAAGTTGCAAATGTTGTTGGCAAGCTAGAAAGAAAAAAGAACATACATGTTTGTGACTGCTAAGTAATACGAGAGGTGAACTGAGTGCTCTAGCTTTTTTGTTTTCTGGTTATGTATGCAAATCACCTTACCACATAAAACATTTTTCTGTTGACTTCCTTTAAATCTTTACACTCTGAAATAAATCTTTTTAGTATAATCTGTTTTCAAGTAAACCAAACTTACTGATTTTCTGTGTCTCACTTTTTTCTTTCTTGCCATCGCTATAAGAATGTATTCCAAAATCTTGCGTTTCCAAATTTTCTTACTCTTCTACTGAATAATGTCTATAGTGATTATGTTAGAGATTTAAAAGTCAATCTTATTATCAGATAACATTTCTAAGTATCTTTATTCAAGAGGAATATTTATTTTAAAAAACTACACTCAACAATAACTATAAAAGCCTGCCACTTATCAAAGATGCTTTTTGAGACAGGGTCTGTCTGTAACCTCAGCTGGCCTGGGACTCATTATATAGATCAGGCTAGCCTCAATCTCACAGAGATCTGCCTGCCTCTGTCTCCCTAGTGCTGGGATTAAAGGCATGTGCCACCATGCCCAGCCAAAGGTACTTTTGAATTATTCAAATTAATAACATTCCTTGGCTAGAACAAAGTTAAAGTGACAATATTAATAGCATTATCAGATTCTACTTTCTCAAGATTCTTATGGGGAATGTGGGAGATTTGAATAGTATGGAGGGGGTAGGCAGTCAAGAACAGGGATCTTTTGTCTTTTTTGCTCATTTACTTTCATTTTATGAAAGTGTATGAATGCTTTGCCTGCATGTTAGTGCATCCAAGCCATGCCCACAAAAACAAGAAGAGGGTGTTAGATCCCCTGGAACTGGAGTTAAGGATGAGTATTAGTTGCAATGTGAGCATCAGGAGCCGAAGCCAGTGCTCTTAACTATTGAGCCATGTCTCTGGCCCCAAGTGATCTTTATCTATTGTTTATCCTTACGGAGAATTTTTGCTATAAAGTTTATACATTAATGCAATCTGAGTGATGCAAAACCCTCAGGGAATGCTGAAACTTCCATTAGGCAAAAAAAAACCAATCTCTTTAAGTACCCAAATTAATAAAAAAAAATAACATCTATTGTGGGTGTGTACATGCCACAGCTTGTGTGTGAAGGTCATAAGTCAATCTGGCGGCAGTCAGTTCTCTCCTATAATGTGGGTCATGGGGTTCAAATTCAGGGCATCAGGCTTGAAAGCAAGTGCCTACTGAGTCATCTCTCTGGGTCCTTGGCTTGATCCTTTAAAAGTGGATCATTCACTCATTATCCTTTATAATATTATAGTGACAATTCACATTTTTTGATGATTCATAGCTATAGGTAATCTGTCATAATACAGTGATGTTAGATTTAGATCATAAGGATACTTTGAGTTGTTTTATAAACCATAACTCCATGTTGCTATGATCCTGTTTCTCATTTTCCCTAGTTTTAGAATAATACTAATAATAAAATAAATTACAGGGGCTGGAGAGATGGCCCAGCGGTTAAGAGCACCAACTGCTCTTGCAGAGGACCTGGGTTCGATTCCCAGCACCCACATGGCAGCTAAGAACCATCTTTAACTCCAGTTCCAGGGGAATCCGACACCCTCTTCTGACCTCCATGGCATTGCACAACATGGGTGCACAAACCTACATGCAGATAGTACATTCAAATACATAAAAAATAATAAATTACTATTTAAAAGTAATATCTATGTATCACATACATTATTTCATGTAAGTCTGACAAAAATCCCAAAAGGTGACAAAATGTCATATCATTTAATAGATGAGCAAACTGAAACTCAGAGATACTAAACATTTTGGCCCAATTTCACTTAGCTACTAAGTGGGGAAACAAAGATTTGGAACCAAGGTTGTTTTAACGTTATGGCTCATATTAGGTAAAATTAGCATGGGATAGTGTATGAAATGTTAGTACATGGGCTTTGTGACCTCTGTTTTTCTTATTCCTCAATTCTTTGCTGTGTTTTAGAAAAACAAGGTTTGACTGTCATATCCATTTACAGGCAGGTAACTTGACAAGGAATATTCTTTTTTTTTTCAAGTTAATTCTTATTGAGTGCATGTCATATAACATTTTTTAAAGGTTTTTAAAAATTTTTTTATTTATTTCTGTATGTGTATGAATGTACTGTCTGCATGCAAATTTGTGCACCCGTGTCGTGAAATGCTGTGGAGGTCAAAGAGGGTGTCGGATTCCCCTGGAACTGGAGTTCTCCTGGAATTGGAGTTTCAGACGGTTCTCAGCCGCCATGTGGGTGTTGGGGATCGAACCCGGGTCCGTAAGAGTGGTCGGCGCTCTTAACCGCTAGGCCATCTCTCCAGCCCCAACATTTCTTAATAAAAATTTAGACTCATTCCCCCATCCATGCCCAACCCTCATGCCCCCCCCTCCCCACTCCCCACCAGAGCTCGTGGATTTTGCCATACATGTTAAGTCCTGTCTTGCATCTTTTTCTTAGTCTTTTATAACCCTTTCGATGCACAAGGCAATGAATATTCTTGTGTGATGAAATTAACTTCCCAGATGCATTGCATTCTTGAGAGCAGCTATATTCATTACAGATGGCCCATAGGACGTCTAGTTGGTAATACTCCAAGTGATTTTTCTGAGTATTTTTAAAAATTGTGTATGTCTATGTGCATGTGTGCATATGCGTGTGGAGCCCAGAGGTGGGTGGTGTTTTCCTCTATTGCTCTCCATCTTATTTTTGAGACAGAGTCTCCCACTAAACCTTTAGCTCAGTGGCTAGACTGGCTAGTCAGTGAATCTCAGGGATTCTCCTGTCTGTCTGTCTTCTAGCACTGGGATTATGGGTATACATTACTGTGCTTAGCTTTTTATGTGGGGGCTAGGGATCTAAACTTAGGTCCTCATGTTTATGCAGCACTTTATTGACTGAGCCACTTCCCTAGCCCTGGGTATCTTTTTTTTTTTTTTTTTTTTTTTTGGTCTTTTGTCCCTGTAGCCTCAGCTGTCCTGGAATTCGCTCTGTAGACCAGGCTGGACTTGAACTTACAAAGATCCGCCTGCCTCTGCCTCCTGAGTGCTAGGATTAAAGGCTTGCTTGTGCCACCACACCTTTTTTTTTTTTTAATCTTTTTCTTTAAAACCAAAGACATAATTATAGTTGGAATGCACTGCATATGGAAAGAACAAAGCTAATCTAGTTGAATATTTTCTGTTCCTTTTTGTTAAACTAATAAGCAGCAATTACCACTAAGTTCTTACTTTTAGACAAGTATAAAATTCTGGCCAATTAAAGGAAGCCCATTTAAGTTTCTAAGCTACTTTGTTAGAGTGAATAAGCCCACGGATAATTGTATTTAAAACCAACATAATGTATAAGAGCACTTTAAATCATCTTTTGCATCTTAAAGATAGGTAATGTGGTTTGTCTAGAGGTTCTCACTTTTAAAAGATTGTATTTATAACAAAACATTTTATGTTCATCCATTACTATCAGAAGTGTCTTATTCTGGGGCTTGAGAGATGGCTCAGCAGTTAAGAGTACCAACTGCTCTTTCAGAGGAGCTGGGTTCGATTCCCAGCACCCACATGGCGGCTAAGAACCGTCTTTAATTCCAGTTCCAGGGGAATCTGATGCCCTCTTCTGACCTCTGTGGCATTGCACAACACAGGTACACCAACCTTCATGCAGACAGTATACTCATACACATAAAAAATAATAAATTAAAAAAATTAGTGTCTTATTCTTTAAGTTTTTGTTAGCTCTAGAAAGCTATTTCCTTGGAATTTAGCACATACTGTTTATTCTCTTGCGATCAGAATGTAACAGCATTTATATAATGATTGAGGCCCCAAAGTGATATGATTTTAAAGAAGGATAAATATTAAGAACTGAAGAACTAAAGTTAAAGAGAGTGGTAAACAATCAACTGAAAAGAAAAACAGTGCAAAAATCACCATCAGAGGTACTGCATTTAATATAACAGACATTACACAAATAATTCTCTAAAAGTGAGAGCAGCTCATATTAGCTTCCTTCCCACAACAAAAGGAAAAACCAAAGCAAGTTTTGAGATTATCAAGAAGTACACTGACATGTTTCAGGATGTCTTCTGTACTCTAATCAAATCAGCATTGTCCAAAGGGAATGGGGGAAAATGAAGCATACAGTGTTTTTATGACAAAATGTTATTCTTAATTTTGTTAAATGTTTATTTTGCATGACTATATACACTCACACACACACAGTGTATGTGTGTGTGTGTGTGTGTGTGTGTGTGTGTGTGTGCGTGTGTGTTGAGTATATGCCATGGCACAATGTGTGTAGAGGTTAGAGGACAACCTTCGGAGTCAGATTGCTTTTTGCCCTCTACTACATGGGGTCTACGGATGGAACTCAAGATTGTAAGGCTTGGTGGCAAGTGCCTTTCACCCAATAAGCCATTTTGCTGGCCCAATGTATTATTCTTTTTTTTTTTTTTCCCAAGTATCACAATGTTTATTGATGGATACAAGTACATTAAATCAGGGCATGAACATGATTTGATAAATTAAGTAGACTTAATTTCAATACTATAATAAGGGACCAATTCAAATTCTCACCATTTGTTTCACACCCACAAAAGCCACTTCAAGGGCATTAATGATCTCTCAAATCTGATCAGTTTTGTGCAAGTAAACCATGTTTCTTATAATAGAATGATCTGTATCTCATAGTTTCAACAGCAAAAGCGGTTTTCTACCACTAGATATATTGAGGACACGCCTAACAAGCAAGCGTAGACATACACTGCCAAGAATTATAAATCATAAGAAATTATGGAGAACACTTTAGGGCTACTCTTAGCTTTGTACTCGACATGGCCACATTGTGATGGTAAAGTCTGATCTTTGTCTTAGAACTGAAACCTGATACTCAAAAAACTGGTGATATTAGGAGAGCTGGATGATGCTTGCTTTGGAGGACTGGGTTCAGAAATGTCTTTTGTTTCCAGAGGCTCACTTGAAACAGCTATGAAACCTGCATGCCACTCTCTCTTAGGGTTTATATGAGCCACCAGTATAATTCTGAGCTAAGAATTATTGCTGAAACACTCACCCATATGCTAAGGTCTGAACAGGAAGTCAGAGGTTCATCGAGTAGCAAAGATCTGAGAGGGCAGTTTTACTGCTTGAAGACCCTATGTGTTTCCTTAACACCAGTGTTTGGCATTCTTTGAGGATTTATAACTAGTTATAGGACCTCTCTTCTGTACTTAGGGTTATTAGTTTTTAGCTCTTCCTTATGGACTATTAGCTTTTAGGAAACATGCAAAATCTTGGTATATGGCTATTTTTTTTTCTCCTTGGGAAAGAATGGGAAGCAGTATTAAACGCCATCATGAAGTATTCTTGTGAAGGTAAAAAAAATTGAAAGTGAATCTAATTTAGTCTTTTTTTTAGAGCTAATATTTAACCTATAGAATACATAGGAGATAGAAGAACATGTTAAATACAACCCAAGGGAGCAATCAGTCAAATCTATTAATTGGGACAAGTCATTTAGTTTCTCCAACAAGTCAATGAAAAAACACAAACAAAACAAAACAAAAAAAACACCAAGGAACCCATCACTACCACCAGGCCCTATATTCAATAACCAAAGGGGGCAAGGAGGAATAAATATTGTCATTAAATAGAGACTCAACAACAAATACAATGAAAGGACCTTACTTGAATCCTGAATCAAAACAATTACAAAAATGGCACTCTTTCTCTCACTTGGGAGAATCTGACTATGATGAGGGTATTAGATGATATGAAAATATTACTTATTTTGCTAGTTCAGAGAATATTATTGCACTTAAGTTAGAGAATGTTCTTGTTCTTTTACTTTATCAAAATAATGTGATATCCAGAATTTTCCCCCAAAAGAGGCTGGAAGGATTGATTAACCAAATGAAGTACGTTGGTAGCTACTAACCTTAGTGATAGTCATGTGTGAAGACTCATAGTATTTGCTACTTTCATGCATATCTGAGAATCTTCATGCAAAACTATTTTTTAAAGAGTTGGAGTAGGAAGAAAGAGAAAAAGGAAGAAGGTACCAGTACCTGGTAATTAAAAGGGGATACAAACGTGACTTGATAGGCCTTAATATATATGACAGAATACATGAAATCTGGAGGAGCTCTGGGGGTGGAGATGGGGGAGGGGGCTGAAATATAAGATGTAGTGTATAAAATTCACAAAAATTCGATAGAAAAAGAAAAACAAGTTGGAAAAATTGTTTTGGTTTGTTTATACCAAACTTACTGATTCATAAGGAAGATGAAATCTTCAAACTGGAACTACTATATGCAAAGGATTCTAATATTTTAAAATATTTCTTTTGCTAAAATAGGTAACCCATAACAGAAAGTGTAAAAAACAAAGCATTTAAATGTGATTAGCTAAAGCAATCCAAACCAACCAAATAATTTATATTAGATAAAATTATTTTCATACCCTGGCTTCATAAAAACCCTGCCAAAATGGATCTGAGCATGAAGATCAATGTCCAGCACCTGCTTGAGATAGTCCTGCAAACATTAAAAAAAATCACTTTATTTTCAAGCATTTTAATATCAGATTTAGAACACATTAATTAAAATAAAATTAAGTTTATGACTGAAAAGAACATCTTTGCTATTTTAATGGCATTGATCTGTATAACATAACAATACTTCATTCACTCATTTAATAATGATTTCAGAGGTGCTTAGTATATGCAGCTTATTGATCTAAGATCAAGGGGATATAACCTGAATAAAAGAGACAATGTCCCTGCCTTTATAGATGTACATTATAGAGTTAGAGATGGTGCCACATGCCTGTAATCCCAGCGCTTTGGAGGAGGAAGTAGAAGTCTTAGAAGTTCAAGACCAGCCTAGGCTACATAGTGACATCCTGTTAAAAAAAGAAAAAAGGGGGCTGGAGAGATGGCTCAGTGGTTGAGAGCACTGACTGCAGTTGCAGAGGACCCGGGTTTGATTCCCAGCACTCACATGGCAGCTAAGAACCATCTTTAAACCAGGAGTGGTGGCGCACGCCTTTAATCCTAGCACTCGGGAGACAGAGACAGGCAGATCTCTGTGAGTTCAAGGCCAGCCTGGTCTACAGAGTGAGTTCAGGCTAGCTGGGAGGGCTATAGGGAGACCCTGTCTCAAAAAAAAAAAAAGCAAAAAGAAAATTGTAGTCTGGTAAGTCTGGTAGAGGAAGATAGATAATAAGTAAAGTAACTACATTCATATATAATTACTTGATGGGCTTTGGTATTTCTTTTACTATAGAATTTTATGTCTGAGAAAGACTATTAAGAAAGAATTCTTGTCAGGTGTGGTAGCACATGCTTTTAATCCCAGCACTAGGGAGGCAGAGACAGGCGGATCTCTGTGGGTTCAAGGCCAGCCTGGTCTATGGTCTACATAGTGAGTTCCAGGCTGTCTCGAAAAGACCAAAAAAAAAAAAAAAAAAGAATTATTTTTTTCTATTAGTGTTGCCCATACATGTGTTTACATTTATTTTTAAGATAATGAAGTATAACAAATACAGTTGAAATTCTATTATCTTTCATATTAGGGTTTTTTGTGTGTGTGGTCTTTTTGAGACAGGGTTTCCCTGTAGCCCCAGCTAGCCTGGAACTTGCTATGTAGACCAGGTGGGGCTTGAACTCACCGAGATCTGCCTGCCTCTGCCTCCCAAGTGCTGGGATTAAAGGTGTGCATCCCCATGCCCAGCTAGGTTTTTATCATTATTTATTCATTGAACATTTGTGAACCCTGTATCAAACCTCACCTATCAACGGCTCACGGATCATTGTGGAAGGGGGGGGGGCAGAAAGATTGTAAGAGCCAGGGCTGGGGCATGAACACAGGGAAGCAGGCTTACAGACTACTAGGCTTACAGATGACTGGAAGCTTTCACATGTGAACTCGAGGCAATGCTGGTATCAGGCATGGGACCCATGCCAACTCACACAAGGTCTTAGAGTAGAGCAAAAGAAAGGGGTGGGAGACTGGCGCTGGACTGAGAACTACAGGAGACTGACTGATTATTGCTGGGTGAGGAAGAGTATGCCTTATCTAAGATTTCTGGATGTGCTGACTAGACTCCAGTGGGTGAATTTGTACAGAAAAATATCTGGGTTCAGAAGCTTGACTGTATAGGGCTTAACTTGGATGATAGAATGCCCAAGTTCTCCCTTGGAAGACTTGGAATGAACTTGCCACCCGACCCAGCCATACCACTCCTAGGCATGTACCCTCAAGACTTACGCCACCACAGAGATACATGCACGGCCATGTTTATTGCAGCTCTCTTCACAATAGCAAGGAGCTGGAACCAACCTAAATGCCCCTCAACTGACGAGTGGATAGAGAAAATGTGGTACATCTACACAATGGAGTTCTATGCAGCAGTAAAGAAAGACGACATCACCAGCTTTGCAGGAAAATGGCTGGAGCTAGAGGACATCATGCTGAGTGAAGTAACACAGTCCCAGAAAAACAAACGACGAATGATATCCCTCATCTATGGATGCTAGTGCCAATTACCCAATTGTAAGTATTTCTTGTATAGGGCCCCCTGAGCCTTTGTCCAAAGCAGTTGGGCATAACGCATTTTGGAAACAACAACAACAACAGAAAAGACTGCATCAAAGAACTGACTGAAACAGTGAACTTCTGCTCAAAACAGTCAACTTCCCCATGGAAAATATTGAGAATGACTAAGAGATGGAAAGCATGTCTGGCAGAATGCATGAGCTCTGGCGGGGTGGGGGAATGGGCGGGAACACGGGTCTAGATTTGTTAAAAATAAATAAATAAATAAATTTATGTGAAAAAAAAAAAACAATGCCCAAGTTCTGATGGGGGGTTGGGCATGGGGGGGCTAAATTTGATTAAGAAAAACACTTTTTTGTTGTTTGTTCTTTTTGAGACTGGTCTCTCTGTAGCCCCAATTGTCCTGAAGCTCACTTTGTAGACCAGGCTGGCCTTGAACTCACAGAGATCCACCTGCCTCTGCCACCTGAGTGCTGGGATTAAAGGTGTACCACCTTGCCCGGCCCTAAGAAAGAACTCTTAAATTATGCCTGCGCTCTTTTCCTCAGACAGGCAGCAGCAGGGACCAGCAGAACATCAGTGGCCACGGGTAAGGCAAGGGCTTTTGGGGAAGGAGTAGCAGCTGAAATAGCTGGATGATCTGGAGGTAGAGCTGACTTAGCTGCATATGGACAAGGTGACAAGGCTGTGCTATGTCCCTGTGCTCCAAGAATGAGTTATCACAAATCCACTGCCCATGTCCTCACTGTCATTAATCACACTCAAAAAGTAAACCTCGGGGGACTGGCGAGATGGCTTAGCGGTTAAGAGCACCAACTGCTCTTGCAGAGGACCCGGGTTCGATCCCCAGCACCCACATGGCGGCCAAGAACCGTCTGAAACTCCAATTCCAGGAGAACTCCCAGTTCCAGGGGAATCCGACACCCTCTTCTGACCTCCGCGGCATTGCACGACACGGGTGCACAGACTTGCATGCATACAATACATTCATACACATACAGAAATAAAATAAAATTAAAAAAAAAAAAGTAAACCTCGGGAAATTTTACAAGGGCAAGAAATACAAGCTGTGGACCTGTGGGTTCAAGAAGATAAGAGCTATATGCTGCTAGCCCACCAAGCACAAGGAGAAGCTGAAACCCAGAAGCAGCAGTGGAAGGAGTGGCTGGATGGACCTGCTTCACAAGTGCCTGATCTAGCTCTGAGATCTCCACAACAATAAAACATAAAACAGGCAGAAAGAAAAAGTTGTGTCAGGGGCTGGCCAGATGGTTCAGTGGATAAGGTCTCTTGCCTCTAAGCCTAATGACCTGAGTTGACTCCTGGGGACTCACATGGTGGAAGGAGAAGGCAGTTCCCACAAGTTGTCCTCTGGCCTCCATGCATGGGGTATGGCATGCACACATATACTCACACTCATGTGTACACACATATATACACATATACATGTATACAACCTTACCTCACAGGTATATGCTCTGTAGTAGTTTTGTTAATGGTCTTAAAACAGTACATAGCATATTTTTCTTAAAAAGAATAATTTTCAGTGGCTTAGTCATTATTGAATGTAAGTCAACTAAAATGAAAAATGGGGAGGAAAACTCCAAAAACAGGTATTCTGCTAACAAACATTCAGCCCAACCCATGGTTATGACTAACTCAGAGTGATCTGATAAAACTTGATCTTTGGAAATGAAATGTTAACATTGTCCTCGGTTAATTTTGTAGCCAAAACAAAAAACAAAACAAACCCTTAGTCTTTAAAATTCCTCTTAAGTACAACAACCTATAGGTCTATTATTAAATTTCTACCTTATAATGTAAGAGTGAATCTATCTACTAATCTGTTTTTTTTTTTTTTTTTTTTTTTTTT
>VZQC01001310.1:1587395-1609473 GCA_009823505.1 Rhizomys pruinosus
TAAAATTTTTTTTTTTTGGTATTTTTGAGACAGGGTCTCCCTTTAGTCCCAGCTGGCCTGGAGTTTACTCTGTAGACCAGGCTGGCTTTGAACTCACAGAGATCTGCTTGCCTCTGCCTCCCAAGTGCTGGGATCAAAGGCGTGTGCCACTACGCCCGGCTTATTTATTTATTTATTTATTTATTTATTTATTTATTTATTTATTTATTTATTTTTCGAGACAGGGTCTCCCTGTAGCTCTAGCTGGCCTGCAACTCACTTGTAGACCAGGCTGGCCTTGAATTCACAAAGATCCGCCTGCCTCTGCCTCCACCACTCCTAGCTCCTTTCATTTTTTTAAAGGACATTTTTACTGGATATTCAGTTTCACGTTGGTGGTATTTTCCCCCTGAACTTTGGAAAATGCTATTTTTTGTGTGTCCTTACTGCATGTGCTCTTCTATTGTGTTCTATTCTGTGTTCTCTTTCATGTTTAAATAATTTCTGTTAGTTTTGTTTTTTCTTTGAAAGTAATGTGTCCTGGTAGGATTTCTTTTTGTTCTTGGTTTTCCAGTAGTTTTGTCATGACTACTTGGGTGTAGTTTCTTTGTAGTTATCCTACTTGAACTCCTGGAATTTCTGGCTTGTTTTATTAGTTTTAGAAATGTTTTAGCCAGGGCTAGGGAGATAGCTCAGTCAGTAAAGTACTTGCTGTACAAGCATGAGGAACTGAATTTGGATTCCCAGCACTAATGTGGAAAGCCAGGGTCAGTGGCACACACCTGCAGCTGTAGCCAGGGAGGCAGAGCAGATCCCTGCAGCTTGCTGGCCAGTCAATGTAGTAGAATCAGTAAGCTCCAGTTTTAGGAAGAGACCTTATTTCAAAAAAGTAAGTTAGAGCCTGGCATGGTGGCATACACCTTTAATCCTAGCACTTGGGGAGGCAGAGGCCAGTGGATCTCTGTGAGTTCAAGGCCAGCCTGGTCTACATAGTGAGTTTCAGACCAGCTGGGGCTACAGGGAGACCCTGTCTCAAAAAGACACAACAAAGATAAGAGTGTGCACACACAAGTACATACACATGTACATACAAGCTCTCTGAGAATTTTTTTAAACTGTGGCTCTGCTAACTTTCTCTTCATTTACATGTTAGACTCCATCCTATTTGTTTTACATTATTTTCTGTATTTTTCAAACTCTTCACTTGATTCTTATGGATTACAATTTCTAGTGAAATTATCATTTTATTTTTCTCTGTGTAAGACAATATAAATATCAGTATCTCCTTTATACACTTTTTATCTCTTAATTTTAAGTTCTAGTAGGCTCTAGAGAATGAGACATTCCACCAGAATGTATTTATTTTTTCTGGCAGCTAATGAAGGTCAAATCAGATTATTCTGACTTAATTAGGGATTAAGATAATGTTTAAGGTTTATTTATTTATTTATTTAAATTTTATTTATTTCTGTATGTGTATGAGTGTACTGTCTGCATGTAGGTTTGTGCACCCGTGACGTGCAATGCCGCGGAGGTCAGAAGAGGGTGTCGGATTCCCCTGGAACTGGAGTTCTCCTGGAATTGGAGTTTCAGACGGTTCTCAGCCGCCATGTGGGTGCTGGGGATCGAACCCGGGTCCTCTGTAAGAGCGGGTCAGCGCTCTTAACCGCTAGGCCATCTCTCCAGCCCCAAGCCTTGAACTCTTAAGATTCATGAAACATTTGTTTATTCATTAGCTTCTCAGTTATTCTTTCATGCTTGGCTTCCTGGTCTCTTGCATCACACTACTCCCCTGCTCCCCCAACATGTCATGTTGGGGATTCGTGAAACACACACACACACACACACACACACACACACACACACACACACACACAGAATTTTATCTATGTAGCCCAGCTAGCCTTGACTTTGAGATCCTACTGAAAAGTCCTCAGTGGTGGAATTATAGGCATATGCCACCATACCTGGCTTCAGCAAATGCTTACAAATGCTTATTAATTAACAGAATTCTATGTGGTAAGGAGTTAATGGTAGAGAGGAGACACAGCCTTGAAATGAGGAGATTGTAACATATATTATATTTAGTAGATGAAAAGTCTGTGGCAAGTAGACTAACAAAATAAGTGCCACTCATGGTACATGCAGGAAAGGAAATGAGAAGGGATGGGGAGAGCATAATGAGGTGTGTTAGAGGAGTAGTAAAGCACATTTTAGAGGAGGTGATGGAGGGTAAGAAGGATTCAGCATGCAAAGTGCTGAGGGAAAAAGACCCCAAAGAAAGGGAAATATGTAGAAAGGCTCCCAAAGTGGTAAAGGGGTGTCTGGATCTGATCAGGTAACAGAAGATAGTGAGTGACACTGGGATGGTGGCATGCACTGAGGTTGCAGAGATCTTTCTTGCAGGCCCTTAAAGGTCACAATGCAGTTTGGAAAGCAGATGCTTATTAGATATATTTGCTAAATGAATGAAAACATTTTTTCTCATACCTCAGTTTCAAAAAATTCCACCCTTTCGCTTCATGTTCTATGACAAAGGGAAGTTTTTACTAGACAGTGGTAAGGGCTGAGAACCATAGCTTAAACTTTTTTTCCTACCTATTGAAGCAGGAAAGATCTCTTTCAGAAACCCAGAGTCAAATAAGCAAAACAACAATGAAGGAGCAAGGTCTTTTTTCCTTAATCAGGGAAGGACGAATGCCAGAGCAATTGTCAAAGACCTTCAAATGGACAAGAAAGATTACTGGGTATCTAGTACAACCCAGCTGTCCGAATTATTTGTGTCCTTGATCTGTTTTGCAGCAATTAAGCTACAGAAAATTGACAGTGCAATGGACTAAGTGTATTTACTCTGTAGTTCAAAAGTTGAGATTCTCATCACAATGCAATGGTGAGACCTTTGGGAAGTAAAAAGATCACGTGTGTGAAGCCGCATGAGTAGAATTAGTGCTCTTGGAAAAGGCCAGAGAATGAGCTGAACCTCTTCAGTCTGGAAGAAGGCCGTCACCAGAACCTTTCTATACTGTCACCCAGTATACTGTACTGCACCAGACTGTAGAATTTGCAGTCTCCAGAGTTTAAGGAAGTGAACTTGTTTATCCAAAGAAATGCAAAGGAATCCTAGTTGAGAGGTAATGAATAACTGTGGGTATGGACGAATTTTCCCTCTATTAGTGAACTTATTCTAACATTCCTGTTTGTGTGTGTGTTCTTTGAATTCTCTTTTGAGTCAATTATATTTCACTGGATTCCACATTACTGAGTTAAATAAAAACATTTTACACGTGTCCATTTCATATATTTTGAGATATATGCTTTTATATTTAGAAAACTATACTTTGCTAATTTTGGAGGTGATACAAAGATGGCACACTAATTTACTGGATTAAGTCAGTTAAAATTCAGAAGTAGACTTTATGGATGGCTTAGACCTGAATGCAACTTTCTTTGGTTCCTGGACTGAATTCCAAAGTAACTCTGCAACTTCTGGTTTCTCTAGTTCTGTTCCTACATTGATTTTGGTTCTTCTTTTTTTTTTTTTTTTTTTAGTTTTTATGCACTATCATGTAATTATTCCCCTCTGTAGCAGCAATGATTAGGAATCTGGATTTGTGGTCTACCCACTTGGAGAGCTCTGTAAATGGATGACGTAACTCCATTCTGAAGAGAAGATCCAGAAATTTGGTTTATTAGTTCCTTAAATTGTATATTTTTAAGGCTAAATCAATTAAAAAATTTATGTATTCTATGAGGAGAAATACCTAATGAATTCAGCAATGGGTGAAATTGTAGAACTGAAGCTATTATGTTGCTTATATGTCTATAACTCATTCATAGAATTAATTATATCGTGTCGTAGAGGTGCTCTGTTCTGATTGGCTTAGAGGGATAAGAACTGTTTATGGAATTAGGATCTTTCTAAAATCCCCATGTAATAAAGATCCTTAACTTGGAGTATCTATTCAATTATTTTTAAGATGTAGTCTCACAATTTTCCCAGGCTTATCTCAGACCTCTAAGCTCAAGGTTTGTTTTTGCCGCACTTTCCCAAGTAGCTGAGACTTGGGAAATGCACTATATGAATGTGCCACCACACCTGGGAACTTATAATATTTAAACTGTGCTACATTACAAAGATTCTCCCGGCTGAGAAGATAGTTCTGAGTGCTTACCTTGTAAACATGAGGACCTGAGATTTATGCCATCAAAAAGCTGGGTGTGGTGGTGTACACTTGTAATTCCAGGGCTGCGGGGGTGGACACAGGCAGATCCCCAGGGTTCACAGCCTTACCAACCTAGCCTACTTGGCAGTTCTAAGCCACTAGGTAACCCTGTCTCAAAAAAATGTTGTTGTTCATTCGTCCATCCCTCCATCCCTCCATCCCTTCCTCCCTCCTTCTTTCCTTCCCTCCATCCCTCCTTTCCTTTCTCCCTCTCAAGCGCACAAAATTCTTTTTGGAACACTAAGTGGCTGGCAGGACTTTCTTGCAAGTGTGTCTTCACCTTTCTTCTTGGTCACTCTAAGCTGCTCTCCCATTTTGTAACCATCTTGGAAGGAAAGACATCTAAGGAGAGGCTCATGACTTTCCTTTCGGCTATCAGATTACTGAAACAATGATCCCCCTCCCCCAAGGAATTGAAATTTCTTTTTTTTTGGTCTTTTTTCGAGACAGGGTCTCCTTGTAGCCCCAGCTGTCCTGGAACTCACTCTGTAGACCAGGCTGGCCTTGAACTCACAAAGATCCGCCTGCCTCTGCCTCCCAAGTGCTAGGATTAAAGGCGTGCGCCACCATTTCTACAGGAGACTTGGTGCTTCGTGAAGAAAAAGTGTGAAATCTGCCAGAAAAGAAATCTATTTCCCTAAAAGACCACCTTGAAGGAGAGACTGGAGTGGAGGTCAGCGATGGGTGACACCACACCTTGACCAGGATTGTTTCTCTATTCATAGGACCTCAAAGATGGATTTGGGGTAGTGGTGTGCTCACTGGACCTCTTCCCAGTGTGGTCACATTGAGTAAAACCTTTTCTGCTTTTCACCATTACTTGGTTCTTTAATCAGTCTAGTGAGGATGGGTGGCTGAGTGAGGCTGGTTGTTAGGGCTGGCAGAGCCCAGGAGGTAGGGACAGTGACTAGCTCCTGGAAATACTTTGGAATTACCCTTGTCCTAAAATGTCTTTCTTAGTGAATTAAAGGTCTGGTGTAAGTATCTTAACTCACAGAGAGCAAAATAAATGAAATCAATGTGATTAACTATGTTGGCTCTGCTTACTTTCATTTTTTGGCAAAGAAGATTCCGTTTATTGTATATAGCACTTCCCTTATATAAGCAGAATGATGTCATCTCTCAGGGCCCACTCCTAGACCTCCTGCATCATGCTCTGTAAATATCACAAGCCCTGTATCATGAGTTTGTCTCACACGGAGGCTCTGCTTACTTTTAAGCAAGTCTCTAAGATAACTAATGTCTTTGTTAGCACTAGTTTTTTATTTTTTATTTTATTTTATTTTATTTATTTATTTATGTGTGTGAATGTATTGTCTGCATGGAGGTCTGTGCACCCGTGTCGTGCAGTGCTGAAGAGGTCAGAAGAGGGTGTTGGATTCCCCTGGAACTGGAGTTCTCCTGGAATTGGAGTTATAGACGGTTCTCAGCCGCCATGTGGGCACTGGGGATCGAACCCGGGTCCTCTGCAAGAGTGGTCGGCGCTCCTAACCACTGGGCCATCTCTCCAGCCCCCTTTGTTAGCACTAGTAAAGAGTACCAAGACTTGGGGCTGGAGAGATGGCCCAGTAGTTAAGAGTGTCAACTGCACTTGCAGAGGACCCAGGTTCAATTCCCAGCACCCACATGGTGGCTAAGAACAGTCTTTAAGCTGGGCGTGGTGGTGAATGCCTTTAATCCCAGCACTCGGGAGGCAGAAGCAGGAGGATATCTGTGAGTTCAAGGCCAGCCTGGTCTACAGAATGAGTTCCAGGACTGCTGGGGCTATAGTGAGACCCTGTCTCAAAAAAAAAAAAAAAAAAAAAAAAGTACCAAGACTGTGTATGCTAAAAGCTTTTACCTCTTTACAAGTACTAGAAAAGTCAAACATTAAGCCTATCCAGTGGCAATATGTCACAATTAACTCACTAGGAACTAAAAATAAATTCTATAAGAAACAATTCCTAGAAATAACAAATTTAGTATTTAAATAGGCTTGATTTTGGAGTGAGCTCCTGTGATACTGAGCTCCTGTGATACTGTGATTCCTGCTGGCAATGAAAATATATGTGCTGCAAATAATTTCTTCCCGGTCTAAAACAATACAGCTGCCAGATCCAGCCTTGGCAGCTCAGGAGAGATCTGCAGCAATGTGTCTTACCTGGTGCAAAAGGCTTCTGGGAGACTTGAAGGAGACTTATAAAGCCATCTATGAGTTCTAAGAACACCTGTCTACATTTTCCTGTTGGATATCATTTGAAATGGTAGTCTTAGATTGACATTCTTTTTCTTCTGTGTTTTTTGGTAGCTGAAATGCTGTTCTCAAAAGAATCTAAAACTGAAATCTGTGAATGGAAAGCAGGCATTTTCTGTTCAGGGTTTCTAAATTCTGATTGCTCTTAGAGACAATAGAGTTCATGGACCAGATCAGGTTTAGGTTTAAGCAGTTTCATATATTAAAAGGGCAAGGCCTCTCTCTCTATAATTCACCTTAAAATAAATAAATCAAGCTCCTGGAAAATATGAATTCTAAAACCAGGGTGGTAGCATATGCCTATAATTTTAGCAGCTTTGGAGATAGAAAGAGAAGGACCAGAAGTTCAAGGACCTTAACTATGTGCCAAGTCTGAGGCCAGCCTGGGTTACAGAGGACCCTGACTAAAAAGATGAAGGGAAATATGATTTATTTATTTATTTATTTATTTATTTATTTATTTTTGAGACAGAGTTTCCCTGTAGCCTCAGCTGGCCTGGAACTCACTATGTAGACCAGGCTGGCCTAGATCTCACAAAGATCTGCCTGCCTCTTTCTCCTGAGTGCTGAGATTAAAGGTGTGAAGTAGAAAATATGAATTTTGATAAAACTGCTATAATGATATTTTTACTATAATGATGTAAGTCATTAATATGAGATATAAGAAAATTTAAGAAGAGAATATAGGCTGGGAAAATGTTCTTGAAACATTTCCAAAATATTTTTGAAACAAAATGTGGGTTTTATTATTATAGCAAGGAATATTTTACTTTAATAATATTATCTAATAGGTCCAATAATTATAAGTTAACACATTTTATTAAGATATATGAACTTGGGGCTGGAGATACGGCTGGCTCAGTGTTAAGAGCACCGACTGCTTTTGCAAAGGACCTGGGTTCTACTCTCAGCACCCACACGGCGGCTAAGAACTGTCTTTAAGCCGGGCATGGTGGTGCACCCCTTTAATCCTCGGGAGGCAGAGGCAGGTAGATCTCTGTGAGTTCAAGGCCAGCCTGGTCTACAGAGTGAGTTCCAGGCCAGCTGGGGCTATAGGGAAACGCTGTCTCAAAAAACAAAAAAAAGAAATATATGAACTTAATGATATTATAAAGTTTAAATTGAGATTTTTAGAGAATTAAGCATATAATATGTGTAAATATACTTAGTTATATAAAATCATATATATATATTTTCATGATCATTATTATTTAGGAGTTTTATAAAGAAGGGCCTTCTCTTCTGTTTCTTGCCTAAAATATTTGGGTTTTTTTTAATTTTTTTTTTTATTAATTTTATTTATTTCTGTATGTGTATGAATGTACTGTCTGCATGCAAGTCTGTGCACCTGTGTCGTGCAACGCCGCGGAGGTCAGAAGAGGGTCTCGGATTCCCCTGGAACTGGAGTTTCAGACGGTTCTCAGCCGCCATGTGGGTGCTGGGGATCGAACCCGGGTCCTCTGTAAGAGCAGCCGGTGCCCTTAACCGCTAGGCCATCTCTCCAGCCCCGATGATAGCCTCTTGAAGTGCATGTTCAGCTTGAAGAAGGGAGGATTTTGGAGCTTTATCTTAGGCATATAAAGGAAGTACTAATGTAGTAAAAGGAAGTGAAAACAAAAGAGAAGTCTCTAATAATAGAGCAAAAATCATTCTGCAATTTTTAGGGTGCTACTGAGACAAGCACCCTAACGTACTCCCACTGTATCCTTTTTAGAAAGACCAGCAATTTCTGAAGTCCTGTATGTTTTCAGCTTTGTGGGGTCCTGGTTAAGAATACCAGATACTTATCTGTTCTAGTTGGTATCAAATGTCAACTTGACACTGTTGGGAGCTGAGTATACAGGGCTGCCAGGTGCAGGCTGCCTGACTCCTGGAGAACAGCCAACGGCAAGGCCTATCCTGGCTGTCCCACGGCTGGCATAGGCTGTTTGGCCCTGGAGAGCAGCTAACAGCATATTGGCAAGGCCTAGCCTAGCTGACCCAGGGCTGAACCTGTACAGATCAGTCTCCACGATCAGTTTCCAGGTACATGTCTTTCTCTTAGTAGTTCTGTTTGGATGCTGCTTATACAATTACATACGATAAATGAAACCGTTCCTAGGTACATGCCTATGTCTTAGAAGTTCTGCTTGGGTCCTGCTAATGCAAGTGCATGTGATTAATGAAACTATGATTATTGAAACTACATGATTCCTAGGAACTTATGGTTTTGTGTTGTATTTCTGTGGTAAGATTTTCCTGCTTTGAGACAAGGTATTAAAAACATTGTAATTCTAGCCGGGCTTGGTGGCGCATGCCTTTAATACCAGCAATCAGGAGGCAGAGGCAGGTGGATCTTTGTGAGTTCAAGGCCAGCCTGGTGTGAGTTCCAGTTTGAGACCCTGTCTCAAAAAGACCAAAAAAAAAAAAAACCTACCAAAAAACAAAAACATTGTAATTCTGCAATAAAGTGCCTGCCTGGTCATCAGCCTGCAGGCCCTCCTGATCCAGCTGTTTCTGTCTGTCTTTTTTCCTTCATTCCCTACCCTTCTCACTCAGGTTTTAGGATCCCCTACAACTCGACTGTGGCAGACACAGCCTACAATCACCTGAAAAAGTAGTCCCAGTCGAATAACTGACTTCGTTAGGTTGGTCTGTGGGTATGCCTAGGATGGCTGTCCTGACTGTTAGTTGATACAGGGTGGTACCATTCCCTGGGCAAGTGGTCCTGGACTATATATAGTTTTGGCTTCAAGCTCCTGATGCTTGAGTTCCTGCTCTGATGCCCCTTATGATCAACTATGACCTGGAAGTATAAGCCAATAAATCCCTCCTCCTCTAAAGTTGCATTGGGTCAGGGAGTTTACCACAGCAATAAAAATCAAACTAGAACACTACCAGACCCTAGCAGTCAAGCATATGTAAGGACATTAAAGTGAATAAATCTTCATGAGTTCCAGTTCTTTATACCTTTTCCCCCATGGATACGCCTCCTGATGTGATAATGACATCAGCACGACTGATACCCTCATTCAAGGCATTGAGTAAGTCATCTGGGCTGGAAAAAATAAAGAAGAATGCATTAACACACAGAGGCAATGTATTAGATACAGTGCTAATTTAAAACAAAGTCACTTTGGGGCTGGAGAGATGGCCCAGTGGTTAAGAGCACTGACAGCTCTTGCAGAGGACCCAGGTTTGATTTCCAGCACCAACATGGCAGCTAACAACCATTTGTTGTTTTTTTTTTTAATTTTTTTAAATTAATTTTATTTATTTCTGTATGTGTATGAATGTACTGTCAGCATGCAAGTCTGTGCACCCGTGTCGTGCAATGCTGCGGAGGTCAGAAGAGTGTGTCGGATTCCCCTGGAACTGGAGTTCTCCTGGAATCGGAGTTTCAGACGGTTCTCTGCCGCCATGTGGGCGCTGGGGATTGAACCCAGGTCCTCTGCAAGAGCGGTCGGTGCTCTTACCCGCTAGGCCATCTCTCCAGCCCGCTAACAACCATTTGTAACGCCAGTTCCAGAGGATCTGATTCCCTCATCTGACTTCCTTGGGCATTGAATGACACAGATGCACTTACATACATGCAGACAATAAACCCATACACATAAAACAAAAAGAATAAATAAAACTTTTTTAATAAATTTATAAATTTAAAATTAAAAAACAAAATCACTCTATCCTCTGAGTACACATTAACAATGTATTCTGTGTGAAAGGGAATCAAAACAGCCTCCGAAATAGAAGCAAAAGTCTTAATGTAGAAAAAGGATCTTGCAAATGCTGAAACAGTGAATAGTGGTACTTTCACAGGGCTTTTTGTTCAAACAATGTATAACATAATGAGGAGAAAATGCATTGTTATAGAACGTCTAACTATTTTAGTTCGACTAAAAATCTCATGTACTACAAGTCATATGTCCCTGGAAATCACAGGCATTCAGGTACAATTGCAATCCTAGGTGCTGGGAGGAACACATAAAACCCTAGAGAGAGAACCAGCTGTGGTGGTCCACACATGTTATTCTAGCACTCTGGAAGCTTCAAGCAGGACTGCTGTTGAGTTTGAGGACATCCTGGGCTATATAGTGAGAGCCTGTCTCAAAAAACAGAAAACAAACCAAAACAACAAAGTCTCTTTAAAGGGAATGAACTGAGTGAAGCCCTGAACAATGGGCTGGACTTTGATAGGCAGAAAGGAATGGTAAAGGGCTTTATAAGCAAGAGGAATTGCACTAATGAGAACTTGGAAGAGTGATTAAGCCTGTAGTGTATTAGATCAGTGTTAGAGTAAAGGACTGACTGGAAATGATGAGGACAAGTAGGACAAGGTGATTTTGGAGTTTCCCTTAAGCTTAAACATATGGAGTTCATCAAATAGGAAATGGAAGGGGATCCCTAATAATATGAATTCTAGGCACATTACTGTTAGCCAAGATGGTAAGTGCACTCTTGATGGTACATATTATAGGTTTGGGAGAAGAGATGGAGGTGGGGGGGTATGGGGTGGTATGGGTGGGGGGACATGGGAACAAAAACAAGGGCCTCATTCTCTGATGTTGAATTGCAAAGGACTATCTTGGGATCAGCTGATTCAGAGTAAACAAAATGCCAGGCATTACAACTCAAGAATGGGCAAGATATCAGGCAGTAGCTGAAAGGGACTATTCAGCTACCACTTTAAATCTATATAAAGCTACTGAGCAATGTGACCTGCACATGGCATGTCCCTTGAATTGATGGAACAGAGAGAAAGCATACTCTTGTTTTCTTAAAACTTCTTGGTTGTGTAGGAGAGGGATATTTCCCAGACTTCTGCTTTGTCCCTCATGCAGATCTAACACCGACATCTAAAAGGGAGAAAGCCTGGCTTTTAATTTTCTAGGACCTGCTTTTAGTCCCTCTTCAGGTTTTACTCTATTTTTTTCTCTTGGGTTCATTAATTTCATAAACACTATAATGTCCCATAAATCTCCTTTGCTTAAAATCACTTGAATGAACATTAGTCAACTAGAAATCAAGCAATCTCTCAGCGAGTCAGCCCATGTTCCCCAAATCTGTTATGAAGCTGAATATCTTGTCATCTTAATGTGCTAGTCAAGGGACTGGTTCTTGGAGCTCAGAGTCCTGGGCTCCTTGCCTTGCTGGATCCCATTTTCATTGAGTCCAATGGCTGGTCTATGGAGTAAATAGGCAAAGTATAAAAAACATAGCACCACTTAGAATGTAGTTCAGGTAGATGGAAAATGAATATTATCAACAAAATACAATTCTGTGCTAATACAAGGAAACAGTTAATTTCAGCAACCATAATTTATAGCATGTTGACTGTATAGGATTACTGTAGTGAGTAGAAACAAAGTATCAATGATACACAAAGTATCAATGATACACAAAGTATCAATGATACACAAAGTATCAATGATACACAAATGATCATGGAACAAGGTCCTGGCTAGCTGAGGACTTCAAAGAAGCATAATTCTAGTGGTTCCCCCTCCTTCTTATTCATTCCTTTCATATTATTCTGAAAACCTTTGTCCTGTTTTGTAAAAACTATATAGTCACCAACCTTCCACATGAGTTTTTCTAAATTAGAAGATACTTTGTTCTAAATTCTTACTGATGTTTCTACTCTGTGGCTAGGAGATTAACAAAACTGTTGCATTTCATTGGAAATGTCATCTTGCCTAGTGTTAGAGCTGGGTCTTGTCATTCTTTGTCTTCCTATGCCCCCCATCTCTGTCTGACTCTACTTGCTGTGGTATACTTTTGGTGTGAGGAATTGATCAAAGATCAGAGATTCAGATATGACCACAGAGGATCTATAACTTCATCTATGCTGCATCTTATGTCAATTTTACAGGAAAGGAAAGTGATATTCAGGGAGGCAAATTAACATGTTAAAGTGAGACAGAGCAGTAAGAGACAGGTTTGACTGCAACTACAGCTTCTAGCAATTCAGTAACTGTCGCAGCCCTGCTTAAGGTGAAATAATTGTGTAGATTTCATTGTTTTCTTTAGGCATATGATAAATAATAAAAAGTAGAGTCTCATGAAACTGGATCCTTGTGCAAAAGCAAAGAGGATATAGAAGACACAGGTAAAGATTCATCTTGGATGATTGGCAAAAGCTGGAGGTGCGGATGTGTTAGTGTAACTATGGGGCGTGAACAAACATTACTTTGAATCCTAAATTTGGACAGAAACTAAGATTTTAATTAGACATAACTTAAAGGTTTGTTTATAAAAATTTACTTTCTTTTAAAAGTACTCATATTTTAAGTTAGAAAGTATTTCCAACATAAGATAATGGCATAATCAGTACTCAGGGATTCATTTCTCAGATTTAACAAATGCTAATGTTTTCCTATATTTGTTTCATATTTCTTCCTCCAGACTTTTTAAACTTCATTTTATTTTTTTGAGATAGTGTCTACTTATGTATTCTAGACTGACTGTACTTGCTGTGTAGCCTTGGCTGGCTTTGAACTCCTCACCCCCAGTGCAATATTACAGGCATGAGCCACCATACCCAGATAATTTTTAATTGTTTTAACATTTATTGAGAGAGAGAGAGAGAGAGAGAGAGAGAGAGAGAGAGAGAGAGAGAGAGAGAGAGAGAGAATGGCCCAAGTATGAAGGTCAGAGGACAACTCGTGAGCCACTTTTCTCCTACCATGTGGGTTCCAGAGATCTAACTAGGGTTGTCAGACTTGGTGGCAGGCACCCTTGGTGGCTGTGCCAACTCACAGGGACCTAACTCATTTATTTTAACAAATAAAAGCTGTGTTTGCTTTCCAAGACTAAGAGATTAGTGGTACACATGCCTTTAATCTCAGCACTGGTAGTTTTTATTTTTTTGAGATGGGGTCTCCCTGTAGCCCTAGCTGGCCAGGAACTCGCTATGTAGACCAGGCTGGCCTGGATCTTACAGAGATCCTCCTGAGTGCTGGAATTGAAGGTATGCACTACCATGCCTGGTAAATTTTTATTTATTTTTATGTGTATGAGTGTTTTGCCTGGATGTTTGTAAGTGCACCCATGTTATGCAATGCCCAGGGAGGCCAGAAGAGGGCGTTGGATCTCCTGGAACTAGAGTTACTTATGATTGTGCACTGACATGTTGGAATTGGACCCTGGTCCTCTGTAGGAGCCTCTTAACCACCAAGGCATCTCTCTGGCCCCTAAATATATAAATCTTATTTGTGTTAGACAAATATTAAGGAAAGCTCAGGTATGGTGGCTCCTGTCTATAATCCCAGTATAGAGTTACACTGTTTCAAGCCCTACCCCTCTTCCACTAAACCCATTAAAATACTGAAGGAAAAAAATGTACTAAAAACACTTTAAATACTTTCTTGCCATTGACAGTATAGGGACTGTTGGATTAAGTAGATTAACTTTTCCAGTTATACACCAGCAGTTTTCATTTCCTCAAATGGAGGTATATTTTATTTTATTATTTTTTAAAGCCAATTTTTATTGAAGCTTTGTGCATTTCATACAAAATTTCAAATCAAATCTAGACCCGTGCCCCCCTCTCTGACTCCCCACTCCACAAGATCTCATTCATTCTGCCAAACATGTTTTCCATCTTTCTCTCAGTCTCTCTCAATATTCTCCATGCAGAAGTTTACTGTTTCAAGCAGAAGTTTGGAGGTATATTTTTTTCTCTTTTTTAAAAAATTTTTTTTTGGAGGTATATTTTAAAGAGATGTTGTGATATAATTTAAATCTTCCTTCATGAAGATTAACATTGTAGTTGTAATTCAATTTGTATAATAATTAACCATTCTTTAAGTATAATTCTAATATATTAATCTTGATTTATGATACTTTTCAATAACTTTCACTTGAAATTATTACCCACTGTGGGGCTGGAGAGATAGCCTAGTGGTTAAGAGCACCGACTGCTCTTGCAGAGGACCCGGGTTCGATCTCCAGCACCCACATGGCGGCTGAGAACCGTCCGTAACTCCAATTCCAGGAGAACTCCAGTTCCAGGGGAATCTGAGACCCTCTTCTGACCTCCGTGGCATTGCATGACACGGGTGCACAAACCTGCATGCAGACAGTACATTCATGCACATACAAAAATAAATAAAATTAAAAAAAAAGAAATCATTACCCACTGCTCTCTTCGGGTACCATCATTACATGAAAACATTCCAGAAGAGAGTCGCTTTAGTTCTAACTCAGCACTAGGTCACAGAAATCAGAGCCAGTAATTGAAGGCTTGATTATCTCAAAGTCTAGAATCCAGTTTTATTTCTATTGTTCATTATCTTGATGAACCTGAAAAACTAATATGGTGTGTGTGTGTGTGTGTGTGTGTATGTGTGTGTGTGTGTGTGTGTGTGTGTGTGTGTGTGTTCACATTCTCTATTGGTAAAATGAGGACAGGCCTAGGTCCTTTCCATCATATTCCTTCACTGATTGTAAGCACTTGAGGCTAGCAGGGATCCACTTCAAGTATAAAGGCATCACCTGTAAGTTTACCCAGATGCCCACTTACAATATTAAGACTGCCCCATCTCGAAAGGCTGGGGAAGTGCAGCCTTTCCCACTGAACAGTCCAGGAATCATAGAGGCCTTTGGAAACTCTAACAGAAAACTGGTATAGTTTCCCATTGGTGCTTGCCCAATTCAGGTATTTAGGCTTTTGTGCCTTTTTTTCATCACCAAATATTTTATTACATAAAAATACATTTACCTATTTATTAGTTGAGAGTCTGAATCCACTACTTAGTTACTATGAATAATTTCATCATTTGTGTATGCATTTCCAATAGGTATGACTTCAGTTCTCTTGGTTATAGCCTAGAATTACAAAATCATTTTATCTTTAATTATATTTATTTACTTCGAGTTTGTGCCACAGGGCATGTGAGGTTGGTCAGAGCATAACTTGTGGGAGCTGTTCTCTTCTACCACATGGGTCCCAGGGATCAACCTTCAGTCCTCTGTCTTGGCAAGTGCCTTAACCTACTGAGCTACCTGCCGGCCCCCTCCATGTTACCTTTTGTAGAATTAACACAGTCTTATTTTCTAAAGTGGCTGCAGATATTTTACATTGCCATCAGCAATGTATGGTTCCAACTTCTCATCTTCACAGTATTTATTATTTAGCTTTTTGATTAGCCATTGTAGGAGAAGTGCTAGCTTAAGGTTTTGATTTACATTTTCATGATGAGAGTGATCATCTTTTCGGACACTAACTGGTTGGTGGTTTGAGAGTAGCTTTGAACCATCCATTGCAAGTCTACACAAAAGACATGGAGATTTGAGAATCTTCCAGAACAATGCAATTGTTAGGATTTTGCTAAAGTGTCTTTTCTAATTCCTTCAGCTGCATATTGCCTTGGGTAATCATCATTTGGATTGTATCCTCTTCCGTGGCACTTCTGTTTCTTTTGAATTCTTCCCTGACCCAGTCCTGTAGGTATTTGTGGTCAGAATCATTTGGAACTTACCTAATTGCTAGCAACATCTTCCTGTAGAGCAGGAGAACCTGTTGCTTTCTCATGAACTCCTTCAGTGTTGGCACTGCCGGAGCAGACACGAAGCCACCATGTTCACCCAATGCAGGCACCGGCTTTTGTGGCTTTTAATTTCTTTTCCATCATTACTCCATGCCTGTGAGTTCCAAATTACCCTAGCAGTTTCTTTCTTTTCCCTTCCTTCCTTCCTTCCTTCCTTCCTTCCTTCCTTCCTTCCTTCCTTCCTTCCTTCCTTCCTTCCTTCCCTCCCTCCCTCCCTTCATTCCTTTCTTTCTTATTATTTATTTTGGTTTTCTGAGACAGGTTTACTATGTACCCTTGGCTAGATGGAATTTGCTATGTAGACTAGGGTGGCTTTCAACTCACAAATACTTGCCTCCCTCTGCCTCCCAAGTGCTGGGATTAAAGGCCTGTGAAAACATACCCAGCTGTTAGCTGTTTCTTGAGCCCTGACAGTGAACAGGCAAAAGGAAATAATAAGCCACAAACTGGAGAGCAGATGAAGTGCAACACTGAGGGCTGCGCCCATGAAAATACAGGTGCAGGGAGAAAAAGCAACACAAAAACACTAATGGATATTCAATTACAATAGTAAAAAGGTGTTCTAAAACAACGAATATGGCTGGAGGATATAGCTCAGTGACAGAGTGCTTGCTTTGCATGCAAAAGGCCCAGCACTGTAAAAAGCAAAGGAAAAGAAAACAAACAAAACCCCTAAACAAATAGACAAGATCAAAAGAAATAATCAGGCCTGATGGCCTATGCCTGTAAGCCCATCTCTAAGGATCAAGGCTACCCTGGGCTATATACAGAATTTCAGGCCAGCATTAGCAACACAGTAAGACCTTCCTAAAAAAACAAATGCACAAACTAAAACTCATCATTTTTAAAAATTTTTAAAAATTTAAATTTATTAGATGAAGGTGAGGATACTTGTCAAAAACTCAGTTTGTGGCCTAGAATATTAAGTGGCAGAAATATCTTTAGGCATTATATAAAAATATACAAAGATGGAAGCCATGTAGAAAATAGTAAGAAACTTGGAAAATAGAACAAATGCTGACATAAAGACAACAAAAATCTCAAGAGTAAAAAGAACAGATAGAGAGAGACTGGGCTAGGTGGCACATGCCTTTAATCCCAGTACTCAGGAGGCAGAGGCAGGTGGATCTCTATGAGTTCAAGGCCAGCCTGGTCTACACAGTGAGTTCCAGGACAGCTGGGGCTACAGGGAGACCCTGTCCCCCCCGCCCCCTCCCCAAAAAAAGAACAGATGTGGGGGGGAGAACTAGCTTGAATTTATTTTCAAAGAATTGATGAAGAAAGACAAATCTAAGCATGTTCTGGTAAAAATTTAGTAATTTCAAGGATGACATCCAAATTTTACAAGCATCACAAAAGAAAACTAGCAAAGGAAAAAATGCTTTGGCCATAGACTTATATATAATGCCTTAAACTAGAAAACAGTAAATTATCATTAATATATCTGAGAAAAAAGTATACAACCCTTGAATCCTGTATCCAGCCAGACATCTCACCAGTCAAGGGTGGAAGAACATTTGTGACAATGCAAACATTCAGGTAACTAAGCACTAAGTAATACTCTAGAAGAGTGCCTATAAATGAGAAAGTAAATTGTAAGAGACCTTAGCTAGAAGACAGAAAAGAGCTCTGTACAGAAATGTTAATCTATATATTCACATATATTCAGTTATGAAGATATATAGCTAAATAGAAATGGATGATTAAATAAAACTGGGTAGTTATAATTTGCTGAGTATGAACTCAGGCTATTGAAATTTAATATAAAAATTTGCTGAATTCAATTAAAGCAGTTTTCAGCATTACCTAAAAATTAAGGAGTTGGTGGGTTGGAAATGGAAAAAGTAAAAGCATTCTAAAATCTTATCTGATAGGAGTAGATCTTGGAGGAGGGAATATGATCAAAATACATTGTATGAACTTAAAAAATTAGCCGGGTGTGGTGGCACATGCCTTTAATCCTAGCACTTAGGAGGCAGAGGCAGGCAGATCTTTGTGAGTTCAAGGCCAGCCTGGTCTACAGAGCGAGTTCCAGGACAGCTGGGGCTACAGGGAGACCCTGTCTAAACAAAACAAAACAAATTAATAAAATATTTTTAAAAGGTCTCGTTTGATTGGTATAGGTGGGCATGGGGGAAATGAGAATGTCTATAGGAAGGATACAGTCAGCACCTTTTCATATGATAGTGAATAAAATATACTGACTATGAATTGGAAGGAAAATATGAAGGGGATAAAAAGGTCTAGCAGAACTTCTGAAATAATGAGATAAAAGGGCAAAGAGCTAGCCAACTACAGAGACAGAAAAGGACAATAAGGTGTATAGATGGAAGAGAAAAATATCATGGGAATCATCTATAGCAATTTTCCTACTAAAGCAAAGGAATAATAATAATAATGATGATAATAATGCAGATGCAGTATAGGGCTTGTGGTTTTAAGTTCAGATTTCATCTGAATGTTAGTTTTTAGGAAAATATTTAAAGAAATGAAAGAGTGAAAATAATTGGTAGGACAAAATTCCACCTGGAAAACATGTAAGCAAAAAAGGAGCAGCAGTGTTAAAGTCAAAGTTAAAATAATGAAAAGAGGCAAAAAATTATAATAAAAGTTGAATGTGGCTGGTTGTGGTGGTGCATGCCTTTAATCCCAGCACTCAGGAGGCAGAGGCAGGAGGATCTCTGTGAGTTCAAGGCTAGCCTGGTCTACAGAATGAGTTCCAGGACAGCAGGAGCTACAAGGAGACCCTGTCTCAAAAAGACCATAAAAAAAAGTTGAATGTGCAAAGCTGATACAGCAATCTATAACTATCTTATGACACATTCTCTTTTCACCTAGGCTTGGTGATTGTCCTGTCCAATCCCTGCCCACACTGGCACTCAGTTTAAATGCTCTGGATTAACCCTGGATTTAAATCAATTTCTCCACAGTGACTTTGGGAATAAACAACTAAAATAATATTATTGAAAACAATACTGCCTGAGAGTAGAAGAGAAAACAGTTAATATTCGTATTATCATAAGTAGTACTTTCTTTGAGATGGAACTAAATAAGATCAATAGGACTGTGCCTTTAACTATCTGAAAGGTCACCATGTAGAAGAGGGAGCCAGCTTATTTGGGAAGAAACTGAGATTTTTGGCTCATTGTCATAGAAAAACATTCTTGGTA
Source organism: Rhizomys pruinosus (assembly GCA_009823505.1). Lineage (NCBI taxonomy): Eukaryota > Metazoa > Chordata > Mammalia > Rodentia > Spalacidae > Rhizomys > Rhizomys pruinosus. The sequence continues at coordinate 1,606,531 of VZQC01001310.1, forward strand.
TAATAGCATTCAATAAGAGAATGGGCTGCTGCATAAAGCAGTAAGATTTTTCTCACTAAAATAATTAAAACAAAAACAATGACTGGCTGGAAGAAATTTTCCTTGACATTATTGAGTGAATGGCTGGACTGGATAGCATCGGGAGGTCTTTTATTCTAAGATTTTTGTGACTCAATGGAAATAATGATCGACATAAACAATGGCTGTTTTCTGACATAATACGAAGCAGAGGGGAAACTGATGTGAGCACTGCAATCTGATACTATGTTTTATGCCATACTCTTTTTTTTTCAGTGTGTATGTGTGTGCTGTGCATTTATGTTTGTGTATGCATGTTTGCATGTGTATAGGCATATGCATGGGCATGCATGGGTACGAGCGTGTGTATATGAGTGTGGAGGCCTGAAGATGATGTCTGGTACTTTCCCCCATCAATCTCCACTTTACTTATTGAAGGGTCTCTCAGTTGAACCCAGACCATGATCACTGACTGGCTAGTCTAGCTAGCCAGCTTGCTGGGGAATCATCTGTCTCTGCTTCCAGAGTGCTGGGATTACAGACGCCACCATGCTGCCCAACTTTTACCTGGTTTCTCTGGGTAAGAACTCCAGTTCTTATGCTTACTTGGGAAATGCTGTAGAGTAAAATTTATCTTCTTTGAAATGGATTTATCATCAGACAATCTGTGAACTACAAAGATGGAGTCTGGTTTACTTGGAAGGAGGGGCTAAGGGCAAAGCCGAGCTCATAGCGAGGTTCCAGCAATGCTGACCTTCCTGCAATGCACACACATGGAACTCTGGGACACCACTGGAGTATATAAAAAGCTTCCACGTAGGGCTCGGGCTCTCTCACCATTTTGTCAACATGGGTGGAGGACACAGAATTCATGCCAGGTCTCTAAGTGGCCACAGCAGGGAAAGGAGAATCACTGCAGGTCATGTAAGAGATATTCTCTCCATTCATTTTGTAGGCAAACCTAATAAAGTCTCTAGTAAGCTTGGAGAGTCTGCTTATTGCTTTGCCTAATAACTGGTCACAGAGGCGGAATGGAATGCTTGGTGTGTGGGCATCCCCGCCCCCTGGAAAATTCTCTGCGACAAACGCTTTATCTATTGGGCTATCTCCTTAGCCTCCTCTCACATTTTGAACATCAGAATCATTCTTATATTTGACTTAAATGAAAAAAAGAGGAAGCATCTTTTCTTCCTAGAGCTCTGACCTTCATCAACTTGGGAGATTGCGACCAATAATCCAATAACAGTATCAGCCCCCCTCAGCTCTAAATTTCATGTAAAAGAAGTATAAAGATAACAGACGGAGAAAAAAAGGTAAATGAGAAATATATGTCAAAACGAATTTATCAGAGAATTACTGTGACTTTCTCAAGACTATGTACCAATTAGTTTCTATGAAAGAAGAATATACTATCTAGACTAAAAGATATGCCATCTTTTTGCTCTGCAAACCAGGAATTCTGATTGCATAGTGAGCCTGCTTCATTAAAATTCTTTTGCTTTTTAAAAATTTGTCTCTGTCTTAAGTTCTTATAATCTTGACTGGCAAAAAATTTCTTTTGTTTTACTATAAAGTCTGCTGTAAATTGAGGATCAAGTCAGAGCCTTTACCCAAGTTTAGGGTTTATAAACTTTAGAGCACTCAAAATGCAAATGCATTTTTGTTTTAAAATATTTAATATAAATATGCAGATGGACAACAGCTGCTAATTAGTTTTTCTGTTTCATCTGTTGCATCAACTGCAATTTCACTCTAAGATGAATGAAGAGGACAGTGGGAAAAAGTTCTAGGATTTGTGGGTTAAGGATTAAAGGCCGTTAATAAATATCCAAATAACAAATAATAGCATGAGATATTTATAATGGAAATAAGGAAATGTGTCCTTGGTTGCTAAGAGACCTTACAATGTTATGGTAATCAAGAAGTTTGGAGCAGGAAGAGCTCTAAGATAGAAGACAAAATGGAGACAGACAGGGGAAGAGCAGTCTGGAGCCCCTCTCCCTGGAATAGGAGCCTTTCCTGTAGACCACTTAACCACTTACTTGAATACTACTTATGTGTTACATGCTCTTTGCTTGCATTTGTCACAGGGGTATAAAAGACTCCAAAGACTCAGCCAAGCTGCTGACTCCATTATGGAATGATCCCTCGGTCAGCCCAAGAGCTGGGTGCAATGGTGGCATATGTTGTAGAGAAATCCAACTATAAGTTGGATTTATTAGATTTAAGACCAACTCCAAAGGAGGAAACATATGCCTGATACTGCAAATCTAGCCAAGAACCTACAGTGGGGGATCTCACAGGACTCTCAGGACTACTACTATTATTTTCCAAAATGGACACAGTATGAAAATGCCCTATAAATTCATATCTTTTTTTTCACATAAATTTATTTTTATTTTTTTAACAAATCTAGACCCATGTTCCCGCCCATTCCCCCACCCCGCCAGAGCTCATGCATTCTGCCAAACATGCTTTTCATCTCTTTCTCAGTCTTTCTCAATATTCTCCGTGAGGAAGTTGACTGTTTTGAGCAGAAGTTCACTGTTTCAGTCAGTTCTTTGATGCAGTCCTTTCTGTTGTTGTTGTTGTTGTTTCCAATATGCATTACGCCCAACTACTTGGACAAAAGCTCAGGGAGCCCTACACAAGAAATACTTACAACTAGGTAATTGGCACTAGCATCCACAGATGAGGGATACCATTTGTTGTTTGTTTTTCTGGGACTGTGTTACTTCACTCAGCATGATGTCCTCTAGCTCCAGACATTTTCCTGCAAAGCTCATGATGTCGTCTTTCTTTACTGCTGCATAGAACTCCATTGTGTAGATGTACCACATTTTCTCTATCCACTCATCAGTTGAGGGGCATTTAGGTTGGTTCCAGCTCCTTGCTATTGTGAAGAGAGCTGCAATAAACATGGCC
>VZQC01001310.1:1612666-1686201 GCA_009823505.1 Rhizomys pruinosus
AAGATCAAACCTGCCCATCATAGGAATAGAGGGAAGGAGAAGAATCCCAAGAGGACAGGTAATTGATTCAGATCTTCAAACAGAATAATAGATGAAACTTCCCAAAACTAAAAAGGACAAACCATACCAATACAAGAAGCACATAGAACTTCCAAACAGACAAATCAGAAAGAAAAATCTTTCATAAAAATAAACACAAACAAAAAAAAAAAAATACTAGACACCCAAAACAAAAGGGACAAATCCTTAAAGCCACAAGGAGAAAAACAAACAACAAGTTTACCTAGTAAGGGGGAACCTTATCAGAATTATATCTGACTTCTCAGTGCAAATTGAAAGTTAGAAGAATGTGGAGCAAAGTGTTCCCAGTTTTAAGGGACAATACATGCCAACCCAGGTTACTATCACCAGCAAAAATGTCAATTAAGTTGAAGGAAGAGAAAAACCTTCCATGACATAAACAACTTTAAAGAATAAATGTCCAGAAAAACAAACCTTAGAGAATACTTGAAGCAGTTGCCAAAAGACAGGAAGAAAGTGGAGCAACTACCCTCAGGCACCTGGAAAGAGAATCAATAAAAGCTTAACTGCAGAAGTAGAAACCTAAACCCAACAGGCAAACCAATGAATAATAAGGCCAAAATAGAAGCAACACCAAACCTATCGTCATAGCCCTTAAATTTAATGGACTAAATTCCCCACTCCAAACCAGAAGACATAAAGACCGCGGAAGACTTGGACTAATTAGGAAGAGCAGAATCCATTCCGCCGATATGGCTGTCTACAAGAAACACATTCTTCCTCAGAGACAGGTACCACCTTAAAGTGGAATTCATAGTGTCCCACAGCTCCTGGTTGTTCCACTTTTGTGTATTTTTAAATGTTTCATAATCTTTCCTTGAGGTTTTTAGTTGTTCTGTGTTATCTTCCAGGTCTGATATTCTTTGTTCTGCTTCCTCCATTTTGCTTCTGAGGCTTTTTCCATTCCTTTCCTCTTGAATGGATGAGTGTTTGATTCCCTTTTTCATTTCCTCTTCTGATTTCTTTAGTATTTCTACTTCTTTTTGGAGCTTTTCGATCTCTTCTTGTAGCTCTTTGGTTCACTGGTTGGTTTCTTTATCTTTTTCAGCATGGGATCTTTTCAGCGTTTCTATTTCCTTCTGGAGCTTGTCATTCTCTCTCTCTAGGTCCTTCTTGAGTTCCTCATTCTCTTTTCTTAGTTCTTTAATTTGTTCTTTATGATCTTGTAGTTCTTTAAATATGTTCCCAATTGTGTTTCTGATGTCTGTGTCCTGAGGCATCCCCACAGGGATCCCACTGCAGGAGTCTTCCACAGGGTTGGTAAAGCTTGGCACGGGATTATCCTGCCCCTTTCCAGTATTGTCTCTTCTTCGTGATCCTGGCATATGGGCTTCTCCTTGCCTGTATTCCAATGTGAGTCCTAAATGCCTCTTCACTGTGTTGAAGGCTTGCTTTGCTTGCCTCCTTCAGATGACTCTTTGTAATCATAGTTGGCGGGGGGGGGGCTCCTTTAATACTGGCTGGGAGGATAACTCCGCCCCCACAGGCACAAAATCCAATCAAGCCAAAGACAGCTGGACCAAGGGATCAACAATCAGCTCTGCTGAGGTACCCAGTTCCTGTCTCCTGCTCTTCCTTCTGCTGGCCTCAGGAGATCTCCTAAATTCATATCTTTATGCTCATAGATTAGTGATTTTCTCAGTCTGCATTAGAGAGATTTCTTTTTTGTGCGGTGTGTTATTAACACAGGTTATTAACACAGAAGCTCACAACTGATCAAAGTGACAAGAGCACAAGCCAGTGGAGTGCTCAACTATAAATAGGACAGCTGTATTACTCCCCAAGCCCCAGCAAGTGTCAGGGACCATCACAGAAGAGGCAATGAAAAGATTTAAGAGCCAGAGGTCAGAGTATCTTGGAGAGAAACAGTGTCTCCTGGATATGACAGGACCAATGCACTCATGTACTCACAGCAGCTGTGACTGCTTGCACAAGGCCCATACCAGACCAAGCCAGTCACCATTCCAGCATGGAGGAGGAGGGGCTCATGACCCCCACTGTTATCTGAGGAGCTTTGGACAGTGGGTGGCTTCTTGGGGATGGAGGGAAAGTCAGTTTCTTTAAGGGTCCACCTCTGGTAGGTCTACCATGCTCTAGTGAATGACTCCCACACCCATAAGTGCATGGACAGCACAAAGTGAACTCAGTGGGTTGCTGAGGGGAAAAAACAGGGCATGAAGTTAGGGGGGCTAGGGAATTGGGGGTTGGAAATTGAGTAGTTAAGGGATGAGTGGGAGGGTGAATAATTACAAAATGCATTATATGAATTCTCAAAAGTTAATAGAAATATTTAAAATATTGGCAGCTGATTACTGTTGGGTGAGGAGGAAGTAGTCTTCTTAAATCGAGGGACTCTGGATAGGCTGACTAGAGCTTAGTGGATGAACTTGCACTGAGGAAGAGTCAAGGAGATTAATTTGGTACAATAGGCCTTAAAACAAATGATAGACTGTATGAGCTCCAGTAGGGGGCTGTGGGAGGGTGTAAAGGTGGTCAAGACTTATTGAGATGTTATGTACGAAATACACAAAAATTCAATAAAATATGTTCTGTTCTCAAAAATAGAATAAAATAAAAAAGAAAATAAAAAGAGCAATAAGATCATTGAACTAAAATATATTAAAATGAATATATATAAGAAATAAAATATGAATGAGACAGATGATCAGAACTTGTTTGGGGTAATTAGGAAAGTCTATCTGAAATATACCACTTTTTATTAGGTAAGCAATCTCTACAAGTATAGTTAACTAGAGATTACTCCAATTACAACAACTCTGAATAATTAGAGGAGGGGGTCTAAATATTAGCAAAACATGTTCTGTGAAATTCACAAAAATTCAATTAAAACAAAAGAAAGGTGACAGTAACAACCACTAAAGAAGTCTCCTCCTAGAGATGGCCTAGCGGTTAAGAGCACCGACTGCTCCTGCAGAGGACCCGGGTTCGATCCCCAGCACCCACATGGCGGCTGAGAACCGTCTGTAACTCCAATTCCAGGAGAACTCCAGTTCCAGGGGAATCTGAGATCCTCTTCTGACCTCCGTGGCATTGCACAACATGGGTGCACAAACCTACATGCAGACAGTACATCATACACATACAAAAATAAATAAAAAATTAAAAAAAAAGAAGTCTCCTCCTGGAAGAGTAAGAAGAATGTCTTCTCATTAAATATGTTTTTTAAGGGATAAGGAATACTCAGTTAATGAATAGCAAATGAGAGAAGTTTTCTAATAGATTAGAAAATTCCATGTTGATTCAGAATTTAAAACTTTATATTTTCAGCAGAAAAGAGTGCTCATTTCATATGGGAAGTAGGCAATTTATAAAGAAGAACTGATTAAACTGAAATCTAAATTCTCCTTGCTGATTAGAAAAGTCCTGCATTAAGAACATTCGGTAAGCACTAAGAAGTTAGATGTGTTTGGTTCACAAATTGGAAGTTGTAAGGCACTAGGCTTTGCCCAAGTAATCACTGTACTATTAGGTCTATCTTGATAATTTCTGCTAAATGTGCCAGTTTTATAACAACCCAACTTGCTATCTCAGTGCTTGTTAATCTACTTCATGCTTTAATGTGAAGAGGCAGTTTCACAAATTGGCAACAGCAAGAGCAGGAGGCTGAATCCAAAACGCCAGTCTGTGACAGAGCCGAGCAAGCCCAGCAGGATTAGAGTGGGGCAGGCATCTGCAAAGCCTTCTTTTCCAGAAGGGGGACCACGTTACTTAAATTACAGAAATCTCTCACCCATTCAACTCTTCAAAGGCAACAATATCCAAGCCAGCAGTTGAATTGTGTCTTAAACTGAGGTAGGAATATAAATGCATTAATAGTTAGAATCAGTTTTAGGAATGATAGGAACTCAATTAATGCTATGCAATTACTCTATGCATTTGGATGTTTGTTCCTTGTTATATTCAAGAGGTAAATGCCTTTGACCAGCTTCCCAAATTGGAAGGTACCTTATAAAATTTTTCTGAATGGTTATATGTGAGGAATTTCTAGGTTCCATGGAAGGGGAAGATGTTAGAGGAGAAGAGAGCAGGGCTGTCTAATTCATCTGCACCCTCACTAATTGCTGTGGACACAGTGGCTATTAAGATATGCTTTGCCCTGGTAGTCAAGAAGCTTACCATTATGTGTTGGGAAACTGCATATTAGCTTAAGAAGTTTTGGCTGAGACTCTATATTAGTTGGCACGTATAGCACTTAGTAACTCATGCTGCCTAGGACAAACAGAGGCTAATAGATACTGAACCAGCCACAGGAAAAATAAAACTAGGGGAGCATTTGTCCTAGCTGGGTAGAAATGGGATGGTGCTTACAAGTATATAAACTAACCACCTAAGCTTGACCAGTCTCATACTCAGGGAAGGAACAAAATATTTGGAAGTCAATGGCATAAGGGAGAGGCGTGGGAAAACTTGTATTCAGAATAACATAGGAAGAAGAAACTCAAAAGCCAAGAAAACATGAGGAATTGCAATGTTTCCAATTTGATAAACACTGCATGTTTTCCTATCCAGATCATATTAATATCCAAGTTCTAGATGAACTCACACTTTTTTGTTTTTGAGATAGGGTCTCTCTATAACTCCAGCTGGCCTGGAACTCACAATTTAGACCAGGCTGGTCTCTATCTCACAGAGATCCACCTGCCTTTGCCTCCCAAATACTGGGATTAAAAGTGTGTGCCACCACATGCAGCTCTGAAATATTTTTTTGGTCTTTTTGAGACAGGGTCTCCCTTTGGTCTCAGCTGTCCTGGAACTCAGTATGTAGACCAAGCAGGCCTTGAACTCACAGAGATCCCCCTGCCTCTGCCTCCCAAGTGCTGGGATCAAAGGTGTGTGCCACCACACCCAGCACTCTGAAATATTTATTTATTTATTTAATATTATTTTATGTGTGTGAGTGTGCTGTCTGCATGTAAGTAGGTGCACCCATGTTGTGCAATGCTGTGGAGGTCAGAAGAGGGTGTCGGATTCCCCTAGAACTGGAGATACAGAGATAAAGATGGTTCTTAGCCGCCATATGGGTGCTGGGAATCGAACCCGGGTCTTCTGCAAGAGCAATCAGTGCTCTCAACTGCTGAGCCATCTCTCTAGCCCCTGAAATCTTTTATAGAACTCTTCCTGACCACTCTGGTTTACAGTTGCTACTGCTCTTTTGTTTTCAAAATTATAGAATGCATTGTGAATTATTAACCTCAAGAAATTTAGATTTGGCCAGGCAGGGTAGCACATACCTTTAATCTCAGCACTCAGGAGGGCGAGGCAGGCAGATCTCTGGGAGTGTGAGGCTGACCTGGTCTACATACCAAGTTCCAGGCCAGGCAGGGTTACATAAAGAGATCCTATTAAAAAAAAAAAAAGGAGGAGAAAGAGGAGGAGGAAGAGGACGAGGAGGAGGAGGAAGAGGAGGAGGAGGAGAAATTTATATTCTAGTAAATGTATTAACCAACTTTACAATATTAGACAAGTCACCTCTGGGTTTCAAAATCTGTCTTTTAGAAGGAGGAGGAAGAGGAGGAGCAGCAGCAACAACAGCAGTGAAGGACAAGATTCCCACAAACTCCAACAATACCATGCTCCATACGGTATGAGAAAATACATCTCAGAGAATTTTTTTTTTTTTTTGAGACAAGGTTTCCCTTTGGTCCCAGCTGGTCTGCAGCTTACTACTAGATCAGGCTGGCCTTGAACTCACAGAGATCTGCCTGCCTCTGCCTCCTGAGTGCTGGGATTAAAGGCATGCACCGCCATGCCCAATAGAGAATGTATTTTAATTTAGGCATAATACTTACAAATGAATACTTTTCCATACTATTAACTCTTAGGTATTTGAAGCACCTCTCCTAAAGTCCTCACTGTACTATTAACTTGAACAGTTTTAAATCAAAGGTACACTAAACAGAGTCACACTTTAGCTTTAAATAGTTACAACAACTTCTATTTCACATTGTAGGTAGGTGATAAGAACAAGAGCTGAAAAGCAGAAACATACAGAATTTAAAAACCACACTCGAGGCTGGAGAGATGGCTCAGCTGTTGAGAGTGTTGACTGCTCTAGCAGGGGACCTGGGTTTGATTCCCAGCACCCACATGAAATCATCTTTAAGCTGGTGTGGTGCACACCTTTAATCCTAGCACACGGGAGGCAGAGGTAGGTTGATCTCTGCGAGTTCCAGGCCAGCCTGGTCTACAGAGTGAGTTCTAGGCCAACTGGGGCTATAGGGAAACCCTGTCTCAAAACAACAACAACAACAACAACACCCCCCAAAAACCCCACACTCAGTCCTTTTTAAATGACAAGAATATAACAGACACCCTCTACCCTTATCTGTCATAGTTTAGTATGGGTTCTGTGCGTGAAAACATTCTTAAACTACTTCTCAGCCTACTTTAAGAACAGGGCACAGTTCTTCCCATGACTTTCCTTGTTTCCCTGGTGAGCCTCTCACAGAGGCTTCTGTATAACAATATTTGCTTTCATTAGAAAAGGGCTACAAAGGAAGAAGGCGGCAACTTACACAGAATATCAACAGGCTGTACAGTAATGTACCTTGTTTCTTTTGCAAAATTCCCAGTACAGATTTCCATTAGAATAGTGATAAATTCTTTCCTCCCACATTCCACCCCTGAGTCCTAAACCATTCACTCCAGGCTTCTTAACATAGTGTTCAGTACTCTAAGACTTTGAAAGCCTAGATTAGCATCACTTACTTAACAATAACAATCACAACCCTGTTCTCAGTTTGATATAAGTTATAGCTTCCAAATAAAAGGATATACACTAGAAATCGGCACATTTCTCTAAATGCCTAATACTAGTTTTAAAGTTTGTTATTTTTTATGCTTTTTTCACAGTACATTTTAAAATTAGATATATCATCAATATTACAACATTATTGGTAATGTCTGTCATAAATCAAGTAAGGACTCCACACAATTAAACATTACAATTAGATCACAGAACCTCTAGTGGCTCCCCCTCACCCCCAAGCTCTCTTTTTAGTAGAGAGTTGATAAAGCATGGCCCTGCAATCTTCCTCCTCTTTGCAACTGGAAAAAATGAATTATAGTTTTACTTTTATCAGTGCCTTGTGACTTCTAGCACAGAGGCTAGGTCACTGTGGTATGGAACTTACCCTTCCACCTGAAAACTGTGAGTTTTCTCTTGGGATCTGAAGGAATGAAGGGTCCATGTCCCTTTAAGGGCCCTATCATGGCTACCCTTGGCCTTGATGCTGTCTCTCCTAATTGCCCTTCCACATCAGGGCTTCCTCATGCCTGTCTATGGCCATAAGCCTGTAGCTCTCCTAATGAAAATTCATCTGAAGGATAATCAGTCAGCATCCTTGTCTACAAACCTGCCCCAACCCCTTTTTAAATCTGTTTGATACAAGGTCTCCTTCACCTAGAACTCATTATGTAGACCAAGCTGGTCTTGAACTCACAGATCCACCTGCCTCTGCCTCCCAAGTGCTGAGATTAAAGGCATGTGATACTAGCCTGGCAAATCTGACTTTTAAAAAAAGTTCTAACAATTAGTATAGTAATATAAGTATTTCAAGGGTATTTTGGCTTTTATAATAAGATAGTGTCAGTAATATAGTATATTAAGTCGTCCCTCCTCACTTCCCTCAACACACACAAAAAATGAATACAAATCTGGCTGCTGTAGGCCAGGCACTTGGGACGCTGAGGTAGAAGGATTGGGAGTTTGGAAACTAGCTGTGCTATGAAGTGAGACACTGTCTCAAAGAAGAAAACACGCATGCACACACACACACACACACACACACACACACACACACACAAACCAAAAAACAACCAAAAAAAATAAAAATAAAAAACCAAAAACCAATCCCCCCAAAACCTCAAACCATCAAAACCCTCCCATCAAAACCCTCACAAGCCACACTGGAACCCTCACACAACATGGAACAATAGACATGAGAATGGATACAGAATTATATGTCAGAGAAGCTCAGTTTAAGGCTAAAATGCTTAAAAAGGAAAAGAAAAAAAAAAGAGCTCCTTCTACATTTATATGTTTCAGAGCTCATTAACACCCTTGGCAGCAGGGCTAGCACCACTGTCAGATGTGAACTAATCCTACTAAGTATGGTGAGTTTTAGAGCTGCTCACTTTATGCTTTTTAAGATTATTAAATCAATCCCATCTCTTCTCACAAGTTGATTTTTGGTTATTTAAGGTTACATATACATCAAGGTTTTAGATGTTAACTTTTTAGAAATTTATACAGGTTACTACTCATGCCTAAATTAAAACAACTGGTACCTCCTGTGAAGTCCTTTCCCTTCCCTTCCTAGAACTAGGGACTCTGATACTAGGTGATTTATATACTGGCTTTATCACCATGGGCTTTAAGTTAGCTGGCTAATTAACTATGAACTTAATTTTTTAAATTTCTTTTTATTTTATGTATATGAATATTTTGACTACATGTATATTAAGTGCACTCAGGTCATATGATGCCTGAGGAGGCTAGAAGAGGGACTCAGATCCCCTTGAACTGGAATTATGGGTGGTTATTAGCTACCATGTAGGTGCTAAGCCATGTCTCTAACCCAGCTATGAACTTCTTTATAGTTAAAAAATCCAGGTAGGGGGCTGGAGAGATGGCCTAGCGGTTAAGAGCACCGACTGCTCTTGCAGAGGACCCGGGTTTGATCCCCAGCACCCACATGGCGGCTGAGAACCGTCTTTAACTCCAGTTCCAGGGGAATCGGACACCCTCTTCTGATTTCCATGGCATTGCAGGACATGTGTGCACAAACCTACATGCAGACAGTACATTCATACACACATAAAAATAAATAAATAAATAAATAAATAAATAAATAAATAAATTTTAAAAAATCCAGGTAGGTATGGGCAGGAGAGATGGCTCAGAGGTTAAGAGCACTGACTGCTCTTGCAGAGGACCCAGGTTCAAATCCCAGTACCCACATGGCGGCTAAGAATCATCTTAGGCAGGGCATGGTGGTGTACGCCTTTAATCCCAGCACTTGGGAGGCAGAGGCAGGCAGATCTCTGTGAGTTTAAGGCCAGTCTGGTCTATATAGTGAGCTTCAGGCCAGCTGGGACTAATGGGAGACCCTGTCTCAAAAATACAAAAATAAACAAATAAATGAAAAAAGTGTCTTGACTTATAAAAAAAAAATCCAGGTAGATAAAAATGGTGAAGACTTAGAATGATGTGTAAAGACACATCAGACAGTCTCTATTCCAACGTCTGGGGGAGTGGGATCAGGAAAGATCTTTAAAAAGTAGTCAAGATGTTGCTGGAGTCCAGGATTTGGACTGTCTCTACTTTCCATCCAAAATGGGCTGAAAGAATACCCTGCCAGGGCATACCTTGTGAAATGATAGGCTAGAGCTGCTGCACATTTGATCCTGGATAAGCCTCATCATAAGGGAAGGATCCATGCATAATGAGTTTTATTCAGTGACAGATAAGGGAGACTGAGGGGATTACAGGTGACAGATACATGGTATCTATCATTCTGACTGATCTAGTTTCATCTCCACAATGGTGTTAAAAGCATCAATACCTCTAGAGAATTGGAAATAGTGCCTAGTGAAAAGAGACTGAGAGGCAGTATTACTTAGTAATGGGAGTCTCAGAAAGCATAGAACTTTTCTTTTTTTTAAAAAAAATATTTTATTATTTTTATTTTATGTGTATGCGTATATTGCATAGGTGCACCTGTGTCATGCAATGCCTTTGGAGATCAGAAAAGGGTGACAGATCCCCTGGAACTGGAGTTATGGAGGGTTGTTAGCCTCCTTGTGGGTGCTGGGAATTGAACTAGGTCTTCTGCAAGAGCAGACATTGCTCTTAACTGCAGAGGCATCTCTTTGGCCCCAAGCACAGACCTTTTCTGATGACATGTGAGGCACAAAACTAAAAGCTGACAGAAGTGTTTGGAGAATATATTGGAGATCTGAGTTAATTTGGCAGGCTTTTAAAGATGGGAAGATATAGTCAAAGTGATTTCCTTTGTGCTTTTATTTATTTATTTATTTATTTATTTTTAATTTTAAAAAAAAATTTATTTATTTTTGAATGTGTATGAATGTACTGTCTGCATGTAGGTTTGTGCACCCGTGTCGTGCAATGCCGCGGAGGTCAGAAGAGGGTCTCGGATTCCCCTGGAACTGGAGTTCTCCTGAAATTGGAGTTACAGACGGTTCTTAGCCGCTATGTGGGTGCTGGGGATCGAACCCGGGTCCTCTGCAAGAGCAGTCGGTGCTCTTAACCGCTAGGCTATCTCTCCAGCCCTCCTTTGTGCTTTTAAATGGGTGAAGCTGGAAGGCATTTGGGTTATACGAGGATAAAAAAAAAGTCAATGTACAAGTCCTTGGGAAAAAAATGTAGTTAACTGTAAAAGAATCAGGTAATGCTAATTTTGATAGTCTATCTTAGGCTTCTTACCTGTGTTTTCTTCTTTTTAAAAAATATTTTATTTATTATTTTTATTTTAGGGGTATGAGTCTATTAGCTGCATGTGTATAAGTGCTCCTGTGCTGTGTAATGCCCATTGAGGTCAGAAGAAGTTGAGTTCCTATGGAACTTGAGTTACAGATGGTTGTTAGCCATCATGTGGGTGCTGGGACTCAAACTTCAGTCTTCTGCAAGAGCAGCCAGTGTTTTTAACTGATGAGCCATTTTTCTAGACCCTCACCTGTGTTTTTCAATGTCTTCCTTGAAATAAAAGTGTGAGCAGGAATGACACTATTACCTTTACTTCCACTGGATAAAGCCAATGACATGAAACAAGATCTCTAGGCTTACACCTGCAGCGAAGTAAAATATTTCAAGAAAATATTCCTATAGATATGCCTTTATAATCTTGGGTTTCTGAAGAATGCAACTTATGAAAATGTTGCTGATAAATCTGTCTCTTTAGCACCAACTCTACCTACTCTATTAGTCTAAACATTCATATTTCTTTTTTTTTTTAATTTATTTATTTATATATGTGTCTGAATGTACTGTCTGCATGCAAGTTTGTGCACCCGTGTCGTGCAATGCCGCGGAGGTCAGAAGAGGGCGTCGGATTCCCCTGGAACTGGAGTTCTCCTGGAATTGGAGTTTCAGACGGTTCTCGGCCGCCATGTGGGTGCTGGGGATCGAACCCGGGTCCTCTGTAAGAGCGGTCGGCGCTCTTAACCGCTAGGCCATCTCTCCAGCCCTAAACATTCATATTTCATATTGACTACTTTTAAAACAAAATGTGATACTTACTTGTCTCCCACAATTCCCAGGTTGATTGTGGGGTAACCATGTTCCTGAATTGTTGCTAGGAGGGTTGAACGATTGCTGTCTCGAATCTTTCCTGGTAAGAGGTCATCTTCAGGATTTAGGAGCTACAAAGGCCCAAAAAAAAAAAAAAACCAAACAAACAACAACAACAAAAAAAACACCAAACCACCACTCATTATTTTCTTAGATAATGTTGTCTATTCCTATGAAAGAAAATAGATGTGAATAGAGTTTAGCATTGTAGCATCTACTACAGTACTGGCATGTATGTAGAAGGTACATGCTTAAAGGATCTTTAAGTAAGTAAAGGAGAATAGTGACCAAACAATGGACCAAATATCACACAAGTTTGGGTAAAATTAGGCATATTCGGCCTTCCTAGTAACTGACTATTATAAAACAACTATTGTTTGTCTGCCAATTTATCTTACAATGAGAACATCTGAGGTAAAGATTGTGACATGCTATTTTCATGTCTAAAGAGAAAGATCACTTTTTTCTTTCAAGCCTTTTGGTCTGTTTCCTGAAGCGGCTTTAGTACTAACCTACATCCTTAGCCCTCAAAGTAGTACTTGGAAGTGAGATGTGAGGAGGAAGACAGAAAGCCTGTATGTGCAACTCATATGTTTGACTGCTTATCTGCCTTCCCATACTACTTCTTACAAACAATAAGCACAGCATTTCCCAATCTTATTTCTAATTTATTAGTGATATTACCTAGTCAGGCTTTTGGCTTTATGTTGAAAAAGTAGTTTTGCAACTAACCATCTCCTTTAGGCTGGAAAAAACTCTCCAATTGCCTTGTTTCGTGTCACCTGGAGGTCTTCCCTTTACATATTATACTAATTTAACTTAATTTCATATGCAAAATGACATTATAACTCACTTCTAGCCTTACTTTCTGGCAGTGATTTGAAAATTGTTATTGCAATGTAAATATAGATTAATTTCTGATCTTAACAAAATTATTGGATCATAGTTCTATAAAGGTCAATACTTATAGCTCTTTAGTTTCATTTAGTCAGATAAGCTGCTTTAGAAAGAAAACTGAGTGCTTATATTATTTTTGGTATGAGCATTTTCTTTGTCCCTATCTATTATATTGTTGCCAAAAGTTCCAGAAATAAGAGAATAATTACAGACTATCAGAGAACCAGTTCTTTGTAAAACTGATATAATGAAATAATAGTTGGTTAAATGATGGGGTGGTTTAACAGTTCATTTTAGGTATTTTCAAAGAAACACACAGAATTAACTGAATGACTAAATATAAGAGAATTAACTCATAATTTTCTTCTTTACAACTTAATCTCATTTTCATTATATTTTCAGTCAAAAATGATGCTTAAAACTTACTTTGGTAAAAAATGCTAAAGCAAAAAAATACAAAGTAAAACAACAAAACAAAAATCACCATATCCAAAACTTGTTGCTTTTTTTTGTATTTTTTGAGACAGGGTCTCCTTTAGTCCCAGCTGGCCTGGAGCTCGCTCTTAGACCAGGCTGGCCTTGAACTCAGAGGTCCGCCTGCCTCTGCCTCCTGAGTGCTGGGATCAAAGGCGTGCGCCAACACACCTGGTTAGCTTGTTGCTTTTTTTTTTTTTTTTTTTCAGCCGGGCTAAGAGCGAGCTCCAAGGCCAGCTGGACTAAAGGAGACCCTGTCTCAAAAATACAAAAAAAAGCAAACAAGTTTTGATATGGGATTTTTGTTTTGTTTTGTTTTTACTTTGTATTTTTTGCTTTAGCATTTTTTACCAAAGTAAGTTTTAAGCATCATTTTTGACTGAAAATATAATGAATATATGAATTAAGTTGTAAAGAAGAAAATATGAGTTATTTCTCTTATATTAGTCATTCGTTAATTCTGTGTGTTCCTTTGAAAAACCTAAATGAACTGTTAAACCACCCATCATTTAACCAACATTATTTTCATTATATCAGTTTTACAAAGAACTGGTTCTCTGATAGTCTGTAATTATTCTCTTATTTCTGGAACTTTTGGCAACAATATAATAGATAGGGACAAAGAAAATGCTCATACCAAAAATAAATAAGCACTCAGTTTTCTTTCTAAGCAGCTTATCTGACTAATGAAACTAAAGAGCTATAAGTATTGACCTTTATAGAACTATGATCCAATAATTTTGTTAAGATCAGAAATAATCTAATATTACATTGCAATAACAATTTTCAAATCACGCCAGAAAGTAAGGCTAGAAGTGAGTTATAAGTCATTTTGCATAGAAATTAAGTTAAATTAGTATAATATGTAAAGGGAAGACCCCAGGTGACACGAAACAAGGCAATTGGAGAGTTTTCCAGCCTAAAGGAGATGGGTAGTTGCAAAACTACTTTTTCAACATAAAGCCAAAAGCCTGACTAGGTAATATCACTAATAAATTAAAATAAGTTGGGAAATGCTGGTGTTATTGTTTGTAAGAAGTATATGGGAGGGCAGGATAAGCAGTCAAACATTGAGTTGCACATACAGGCTTTCTGTCTTCCTCCTCACATCTCACTTCCAAGTATACTTTGAGGGCTAAGGATGTAGGTTAGTACTAAAGCCGCTTCAGGAAACAGACCAAAAGGCTTGAAAGAAAAAAGTGATCTTTCTCTTTAGACATGAAAATAGCATGTCACAATCTTTACCTCAGATGTTCTCATTGTAAGATAAATTGGCAGACAAACAATAGTTGTTTTATAATAGTCAGTTACTAGGAAGGCCGAATATGCCTAATTTTACCCAAACTTGTGTGATATTTGGTCCCATTGTTTGGTCACTATTCTCCTTTACTTACTTAAAGATCCTTTAAGCATGTACCTTCTACATACATGCCAGTACTGTAGTAGATGCTACAATGCTAAACTCTATTCACATCTATTTTCTTTCATAGGAATAGACAACATTATCTAAGAAATATGAGTGGTGGTTGGGTGTTTTTTGTTGTTGTTGTTGTGTTTGGTTTTTTTTTTTTTTTTTTGGCTTGTGAGCCCTAAATCCTGAAGATGACCTCTACCAGGAAAGATTCGAGACAGCAATCGTTCAACCCTCCTAGCAACAATCAGGAACATGGTTACCCCACAATCAACCTGGAGTGTGGGAGACAAGTAAGTATCACACTTGTTTTAAAGTAGTCAAGAATATGAATGTTTAGGGCTGGAGGATGGCCTAGGGTTAAGAGCGCCGACCGCTCTTACAGAGGACCCGGGTTCGATCCCAGCACCCACATGGCGGCCGAGAACCGTCTGAAACTCCCAATTCCAGGAGAACTCCAGTTCCAGGGGAATCCGACGCCCTCTTCTGACCTCCGCGGCATTGCACGACACGGGTGCACAACTTGCATGCAGACAGTAAAAAAATTCAGACACTAAAAATAACATAAATTAAAAAAAAAGAAATATGAATGTTTTAGACTAATAGAGTAGGTAGAGTTGGTGCTAAAGAGACAGATTTATCAGCAACATTTTCATAAGTTGCATTCTCAGAACCCAAGATTATAAAGGCATATCTATAGGAATATTTTCTTGAAAATTTTTACTTCGCTGCAGGTGTACCTAGAGATCTTGTTCATGTCATGGCTTTCCAGTGGAAGTAAAGTGATAGTGTGTCATTCTGCCCTCACACTTTATTTTCAAGGAAGACATTGAAAAACACAGGTGAGGGTCTAGAAAAATGGCTCATCAGTTAAAACACTGGCTGCTCTTGCAGAAAGACTGACGTTTGAGTCCCAGCACCCCACATGATGGCTAAAACCGTCTGTAACTCATTCCATAGACTCAGCACTTCTTCTGACCTCAATGGGCATTACACAGCACAGGAGCACTTATAACACATGCAGCTAATAGACCATACCCCTCTAAAATAAAAAACTAAATAAAATAGTTTTTAAAAAAGAAGAAAACACAGGTAAGAAGCCTAAGATAGACTATCAAAATTAGCATTACCTGATTCTTTTACAGTTAACTACATTTTTTTCCCAAGGACTTGTACATTGACTTTTTTTTTATCCTCGTATAACCCAAATGCCTTCCAGCTTCACCCATTTAAATAAGCAACAAGGAGGCCTGGAGAGATAGCCAGCGGTTAAGAGCACCGACTGCTCTTGCAGAGGACCCGGGTTCGATCCCCAGCACCCACATAGCGGCTAAAGACCGTCGTAACTCCAATTTCAGGAGAACTCCAGTTCCAGGGGAATCCGAGACCCTCTTCTGACCTCCGCGCATTGCACGCACACGGGTTGCACAAACCTACA
Organism: Rhizomys pruinosus; assembly: GCA_009823505.1. Lineage (NCBI taxonomy): Eukaryota > Metazoa > Chordata > Mammalia > Rodentia > Spalacidae > Rhizomys > Rhizomys pruinosus. Next base: position 1,628,303 of record VZQC01001310.1, read on the forward strand.
TGCAGCAGACATTGCATACACATTCAAAATAAATAAATTTTTTTTTAAATTAAAAATAAATAATAAATAAATAAATAAAAGCACAAAGGAAATCACTTTGACTATATCTTCCCATCTTTAAAAGCCTGCCAAATTAACTCAGATCTCCAATATATTCTCCAAACACTTCTGTCAGCTTTAGTTTTGTGCCTCACATGTCATCAGAAAAGGTCTGTGCTGGGGCTAAAAGATGCCTCTGCAGTTAAAGAATGTCTGCTCTTGCAGAAGACCTAGTTCAATTCCCAGCACCCACAAGGTGGCTAACACTCTCACATAACTCAGTTCCAGGGGATCGGTCACCCTTTTCTGATCTCCAAAGGCATTGCATTGACACTAGGGACACATACTGCATCAATAACGCATACACATAAAATAAAAATAATAAATATTTTTTTAAAACAAAAAAAGTTCTATGCTTTCTGAGACTCCCATTACTAAGTAATACTGCCTCTCAGTCTCTTTTCACTAGGCACTATTTCCAATTCTCTAGAGGTATTGATGCTTTTAACACCATTGTGGAGATGAAACTAGATCAGTCAGAATGATAGATACCATGTATCTGTCACCTGTAATCCCCTCAGTCTCCCTTATCTGTCACTGAATAAAACTCATTATGCATGGATCCTTCCCTTATGATGAGGCTTATCCAGGATCAAATGTGCAGCAGCTCTAGCCTATCATTTCACAAGGTATGCCCTGGCAGGGTATTCTTTCAGCCCATTTTGGATGGAAAGTAGAGACAGTCCAAATCCTGGACTCCAGCAACATCTTGACTACTTTTTAAAGATCTTTCCTGATCCCACTCCCCCAGACGTTGGAATAGAGACTGTCTGATGTGTCTTTACACATCATTCTAAGTCTTCACCCATTTTTATCTACCTGGATTTTTTTTTTATAATCAAGACACTTTTTCATTTGTTATTGTTTATTTTGTTATTTTGAGACAGGGTCTCCCATTAGTCCCAGCTGGCCTGAAGCTCACTATATAGACCAGCTGGCCTTAAACTCACAGAATCTGCCTCCTCTGCCTCCCAAGTGCTTGGATTAAAGGCGTACACCACCATGCCCTGCCTAAGATGAGTCTTAGCCGCCATTGGGTACTGGGATTTGAACCTGGGTCCTCTGCAAGAGCAGTCAGTGCTCTAACCTCTGAGCCATCTCCTCTGCCCATACCTACCTGGATTTTTTAAAATTTATTTATTTTATTTATTTTTATTTAATTTATTTTTATGTGTGTATAATGTACTGTCTGCATGTAGGTTGTGCACACATCCGGCAATGCCATGGAAATCAGAAAGGGTGTCCGATTCCCCTGGAACTGGAGTTAAAGACGGTTCTCCAGCCGCCAGTGGGTGCTGGGATCAACCCGGGTCCTCTGCAAGAGCAGTCGGTTGCTCTTAACCGCTAGGCCTCTCTCCAGCCCCCTACCTGTATTTTTTAACTATAAAGAAGTTCATAGCTGGGTTAGAGACATGGCTTAGCACCTACATGGTAGCTAATAAACCACCCATAATCCAGTTCAAGGGGATCTGGTCCTTCTTCTAGCCTCCTCAGGCATCATATGACCTGAGTGCACTTAATATACATGTATAAATATTCATATACATAAATAAAAAGAAATTTAAAAAATTAAGTTCTAGTTAATTAGCCAGGCTACTAAAGCCCATGGTGATAAAGCCAGTATATAAATCACCTAGTATCAGAGTCCCTAGTTCTAGGAAGGGAAGGGGAAAGGACTTCACAGGAGGTACCAGTTGTTTTAATTGGCAGCTGAGTAGTAACCTGTATAAATTTTTCAAAAAAGTTAACATCTAAAACCTTGATGTATATGTAACCTTAAATAACCAAAAATCAACTTGTGAGAAGAGATGGGATTGATTTAATAATCTTAAAAAGCATAAAGTGAGCAGCTCTAAAACTCACCATACTTAGTAGGATTAGTTCACATCTGACAGTGGTGCTAGCCCTGCTGCCAAGGGTGTTAATGAGCTCTGAAACATATAAATGTAGAAGGAGCTCTTTTTTTTTTCTTTTCCTTTTAAGCATTTTAGAACCTTAACTGAGCTTCTCTGACATATAATTCTGTATCCATTCTCATGTCTATGGTNCACATTGCAAATTTATGTCTTCTTTAAAAAACTAGCTTTTCTTTTCATTTTTAGTGTTGTTTGTGAATCTGTTGGGAGCTAGAGGGTTGAGACAAGCTCTCAAGTAGCAAACTTTATATGGAACAGAGAATGACCCGAGCTCATGCTCCTCTGGAATTGTAGGGACCCCTGGTCTCAGAGAGCCAACAGTACTGTCGCTTTTGCGTTGGTTTTTCCCAGCCCTCAGATCAAAAATCATCCTTATACCAAAGTGGCATATTTTAGGACAGAATAGTCCTTCAAAATCTCAGTAGTGTCTCAAAAGGAGGATGTTATAGAAGTATACATACAAGACTTTGATGGCTGGCATTGGTTATGGGCTGCTTCGAGATGTTAGTAGGTATGGTCCAGGCAGAACCTGGTAAGAATTTATAAAGTAGGTGACTTGCTGGAATAATCCTTCTTATCTTTGTAACCCGTTTGGAGGTACAATTGAATCAGGTTGGCTATGATCCTGTCTCAGAGTATAAGATCTGAATGAGCTTGTATTAAAAACAATTTCACTTAAGACTGAGTTAAACACCATGGTTTAGTGCAGTTTAACGTCATACAAGCAGTAGTACACATTGCAAGTTGTGTTTCTGTTTAATTTTCGAGCCAGAGTTTATAGGGAAAAGACCCAATTGTAATGTTTTTACAAAAACTCAGATATACTGAATCAGACTGGGGAAATGGGCTATTAAAATTGTAGAGATACGAGTAGCAGACTGAATGAAAATGGAGAGATAGAATTTTTTTTTTTAAACCATTGAGGTCTGTTGAGAAGAGAGTAGACTACAAAGGGAAAGAACATGACCCAAAAACTATAACACTGAAAAGCTAGGACGATAGTAAGCATCACTATTGACAATACCAAAAGCAAGACATTTGAAATTGTTGCGATAGATAAAAAACGCCTTGAACTCAGAGGTCCGCCTGCCTCTGCCTCCTGAGTGCTGGGATCAAAGGCGTGCGCCAACACACCTGGTTAGCTTGTTGTGTTTTTTTTTTTTTTTTTTTATCTATCGCACAAATTCCAATGTCTTGCTTTTGGTATTGTCAATAGTGATGCTTACTATCGTCCTAGCTTTTCAGTGTTATAGTTTTTGGGTCATGTTCTTTCCCTTTGTAGTCTACTCTCTTCTCAAAGACCTCAATGGTTTAAAAAAAAAATTCTATCTTCTCCATTTTCATTCAGTCTGCTACTCGTATCTCTACAATTTTAATAGCCCATTTCCCCAGTTCTAGGTATTCAGTATATCTGAGTTTTTGTAAAAACATTACAATTGGGTCTTTTCCCTATAAACTCTTTGCTTCTGAAAAATTAAACAGAAACATCAACTTGCAATGTGTACTACTGCTTGTATGACGTTAAACTGCACTAAACCATGGTGTTTAACTCAGTCTTAAGTGAAATTGTTTTTAATACAAGCTCATTCAGATCTTTATACTCTGAGACAGGATCATAGCCAACCTGATTCAATTGTACCTCCAAACGGGTTACAAAGATAAGAAGGATTATTCCAGCAAGTCACCTACTTTATAAATTCTTACCAGGTTCTGCCTGGACCATACCTACTAACATCTCGAAGCAGCCCATAACCAATGCCAGCCATCAAAGTCTTGTATGTATACTTCTATAACATCCTCCTTTTGAGACACTACTGAGATTTTGAAGGACTATTCTGTCCTAAAATATGCCACTTTGGTATAAGGATGATTTTTGATCTGAGGGCTGATGAGAAGAACCAAACGCAAAAGCGACAGTACTGTATGGCTCTCTGAGACCAGGGGTCCCTACAATTCCAGAGGAGCATGAGCTCGAGGTCATTCTCTGTTCCATAAAAGTTTGCTACTTGAGAGCTTGTCTCAACCTCTAGCTCCCAACAGATTCACAAACAACACTAAAAATGAAAAGAAAAGCTTAGTTTTTTAAAAGAAAGACATAAATTTGCAAATGTCTCCTCCCCTCTCTATCCAGAAGGGCAAAATCTTAGATTTTTATCATCCTGGAGATGGTACCAGAGTACTCTGCATCATGACTTTAATGACTAGCCTTGTCTGTAATTGGTTTCTCACAAGTTGCTACCCCTAGTGACTCAAGGTCTTTTCCTTTGCCTTAGTACTCACTGAAAATTTACGTTGCTGCAGATGCTACATAAGCCATACTTCTAACCTCCTGCTTAAGAGTTTCTCATTTTTTTCCTTGGGTATCTGCCATGCTCACATACTTTCCTCCTGCTTAGTTATCCATCTCTTTTTAGAGGAAGCTAAGAATAAAGGGAAATTTGTTTTATACTTACTTACACTGTCAGGGTGACATTCTCCTTTGTTCAGAAACTTTTAATATATAAACAGGTTTCCCTGGTCATCTCTGTATCAGGACTCAAGCAGTTAAGAGTTCCACTTATGAGTTAAGCAAGATGGCTCAGTGGGTAGATACTTGTTGCCAAGCCTGACAACCTGAATTTGATCCCTGCAATCTATACGTTGGAGGGAGAGAATAGACTCCCAAAAGTTTCCTTTGACTCTCCACAGATGCACTGAGGCCTCCAATGCCTGCACACACACACACACACACACACACACACACACACACACACACACACACATAAAATAAAAATAAATAAAAAATGGATTTAAGTAAGAAGTCTTGTAACCAGGGTTCTCATATTGGTTATACTCAATTCCCTAAATTCTCTTAACCTCTTTGCTTGGGGGATGTGGTTGCTTTCTGAATGCAAAATGTCTTCAATAGCTTCATGCATTTGAACACTTGGTTCTTAGTTGGTGATGCTGTTTGGGGATGTTATGGGAACTCGAGCATTGCAGGAGGAACTGCCACTGGGAGTGGGCTTTAAGAGTTTATAGCCTTTCCTCACTTCCTGTTCTTTCTCTGTGTTTCTTGTGTGCAGATGGAAATGTGGTCAGTCAGCTGCCTGCTCCTGCTACCTGTTGCCATGCATTTCTTCCCATTATGAACTCCACCTCTCTGGTAAAGTAAGCTAAAATAAGCCCTTTCCCCCATAGGTTGCTTTTTGTTATGGTTTGTTTGTTTATTTATTTATTGATTTATTTATTTATAAATAACTACATAGTTAGTTCCAGTTGTCCTGGAACTAACTATGTAGACCAGGGTGGCCTTGAACTCATAGAGAGCTGCCTGCCTCTGCCTCCTGAGTGCTGGGATTAAGGTGTGCACCACCATGCCTGGCCCTCGTCATGGCATTTTATCACAGCAATAGAAAAAGAAATGAATCCAGGAGAACTCTCTAAGATGGATAAATCCAGAATGCATTTTGTGCTACAGTTTTTTTTTGGTGAGCTCCCAAAGTTTGTTGTGTTTGTCCTAAGAATAAGCTTCTTAGGACATTATGGTTATCTGATCAGATTTGTGCTAATTTTTGTTTCCCTTGGTGAAAAGATGCTAGAGTATTCATTTGCTAAGAAGCATCCTATATATCAATTGGCTACATATATATATATATACAGGATATATATCATATATATATATATATATACAGGATATATATCATATATATATATNCTGCAAAACTATTATACCTGGGGAACTGGCCTTGAGAGAGATCTCTTCTTTATTCATTATAGCCTGTTAATTTTTAGGGTCCAATGTTGGGAGCTACACTTTTGTGTTTAGCTACTGAATTCATGGATTCATCAAATAATGAACTTGTGCTACCTGTTAGCATAACTTTAGCTTCTGTTTGGTCTCTTTTGCACTTGTATTTTTTTTTATTTTATTTATTTTTGTATGTGTATGAATATACTGTCTGCATGCAGGTTTGTGCACCCGTGTCGTGCAATGCCACGGAGGTCAGAAGATGGTCTCGGATTCCCCTGGAACTGGAGTTCTCCTGGAATTGGAGTTACGGATGGTTCTTGGCCGCCATGTGGGTGCCGGGGATTGAACCTGGGTCCTCTGTAAGAGCGGTCAGTGCTCTTAACCACTAGGCTATCTCTCCAGCCCCATTGCATTTGTATTTTTAAGGCATTATTTCATCAAGGACAACTTTGAAATTGTAGTTAGCCATCCTTAAATACTTATTTTTAAAAAATTATTCATGTATATCTTAATATTTATTTTGTATGAGTATTTTGCCTGCATGTATGTAAGTGAACCTGGGTCATACAATGTCATGACGGCCAGAAGACAGCATTGGACCCTGTGGACCTGGAGTTGGCTGCCATGTGGATGCAGGGAACCAAACCTGGGTCCCCTGCAAGAGCAGCCTGTGCTCTTAACCTCTGAGGCATCTTTCTAGCATTAAGTCTTGGAGTACTTTTAACATGACTATAATTATTCACAGGAAAGTACTTTTAGAACAAAAGGGGAATACAATTTTAAATATTCAACAATTAGCATTATTATTGCTATACAAAGCTTCAAAATAAAATTTCTAAAAAAGGGTAAAATTTATTTTGTTAAATCCTCATGAAGAGATTCTTTGTATTAATTTACACTTAGTTTATCATAAGAGATCTTCATTTCTGTTTTACAGAAATTTAATCTTAAGGTCTTGATGATTTTATCATGGGACTAAGACTCAGTTTTTCATGTAATAAAATGGCTTGGCTTCTTTTTCTTTGCAAATGGGAAATGATTAAACTTTTATAGTGGTCAGTAATTAAAAGAACTCTTCATTGCAAACAGCAGCTTTCTCATATACCTTTACATTTCAGTCTTCATTTTCTGGAAAATTATTAATTGCTCAAATTCCAATTTGATGACATATGTATACCCCAGAACACCCACATCATCCAGATAAACAGATCTAATACACACACACACACACACACACACACACACACACACACACAGAGGAAAGTCAGATTATGAATTCTAATGGAATATATTTCTATTCTAAATAGCTTTTACTTACTGCTCTGAAAAAAGAAAGGAACATTTAGAGCATTTAAACATAATTTAAGCAGTCTAAAAAAATTGGTTTAAGGCCTTTGCAGATGGGTCAGTTGGTAAAGTACCTGAGTTTGGATTCTCAATACTCACCTTAAAAAAACAAAAACAAGGGCTGGAGAGATGGCTCAATGGTTAAGAACACCGACTTCTCTTGCAGAGGACCCGGGTTTGATTCCCAGCACCCACATGGTGGGCTAAGAACCGTCTTTAAGCTGGGCATGGTGGTGCATGCCTTCAGGAGACAGAGGCAGATGGATTTCTGTGAGTTCAAGGCCAGCCTGGTCTAGAGTAAGTTCCAGGCCAGCTGGGGCTATAGGGAGATCCTGTTTCAAAAAGACCACACACCCCCAAATAATAATAAAAGAAACAAGTAACAAAAGAAAAACAAAAAACAAAACAACCCCCCCCCCCTAAAAAAAAACAACCCACAGCAAGGTATGGCTTCCAGAAAGGCCTGTAACCCTGGCACTGGTTGGCAGAGATAGCAGCACCCTTGGAGCTCAACGGCCACAGGCTAGCTGAACTAGCGAGCTCCATATTCAGTAAGAGACTGTCTCAAGAAAATAAGGTGGAGAAGTGATAAAGACACTTGAACTTGACCTCTGGCTTCCATGTGCATTGCGTGCACACATACACACACACAGGAACACATCCAATACATATAAATTGGTTTATAAATGTAAGGTTCATAAATATTTAGGAAAATTCATATATTTCTATTAAGACGATTCTTTAGATGAATTATATTGACTTAACAGTTTTGGTTTAAAGCTCATTCTGTGTTTTAAAACTTTACTGCCAGGTAAGAAAATTATAGATAAATATTCTCACTATTGAAGTTTTGAGTTTATTTTCCATAGAAAATCCTAATTTGAATCTATTAAATTTTCTGGACTGGTTTTGTCAGAAAATAGTAAAGTTTCTGTTCATTGAAATTGCATGATGATACAGAATGATATGTCTGTGAAGAGATAAGCTCTCCTTGTGTGGTTTCTTTACTTATTGTATATAGTGTATGTGTATGTGCACATGCTCCACCAACATGGGTATGTGTGGAAGCCAGAGATTGATATCAGGTATCCTTTTCTATCACTTTTTGACCTTCCTTTTTTCCTGGTATTTTTGAGACAGGGTCTCCCTGTAGCCTCAGCTGGCCTGGAAATCACTGGCTGACCAGTGAGCCCTTAGGATCCTATGTTTCTACCCTCCAGTGCTGGGGTTGTGGTTATGCACTGGGGCTCCAAACTCTGCAGCAAACACTTCATCCACTAAGTCATTTACCAGTCTTGTGTGTTTTATTTTTATTCATTTATTGCTTATTTGTTTTTATTTTTCAGTTCTGAGGATCAAACCCAAAGCCTTATGCACATGAAGCAAATTTTCTACCACTGAGCTTTATCTTGGCCTATGAAGAAATGGCTGGGATTAAAGGTGTGTACCACTATGCTTGGCTTCCAAGATGAATTTTTGTTTTTGTTGTTGTTTGAGACAGATTTTCCCTGTAGCCCCAGCTGACCTGGAACTTACTATGTAGAACAGGCTGGACTCGAACTCACAGAGATCTGCCTGCCTCTGCTTTCCGAGTTCTGAGATAAAAGGCTCATTCCGTGATGCCTGATTACATTCTTGTAGTGTTTTCAGAATTGTAAGATTTTTTTAAAATGACCCTAAATATTAAATTTCAGATAGTTAATTCTAAGACTTTAAACTAACATTTATTTGAACAAATGATAACCTTGGATATATAAAAAATATATGTTTAATATTATAGAATGCCTACTAAATACATTCTAAAGTAACTGTTATTGACAAGTTAAAAAGGATTTATGATGATAGAAGGGTAGAAAAGTACCCATATAAAACAATGGATATGTTTCATACTTAGAAAAAAGAAAATAATCATTTTCTTAAAGTTAAAATTTTCTGATTATGCCAGAATATGAAGCAAAAAATAAAATAAGGAATATATTTGAGGTATTATACAATGAACACAGAAGTTCTGATGAAAATGACTTAAAACTTTTCAATTTCATTTTTATGTGTACATTTGCATGAATGTCTGTAAGTGTGCCCATGTCACGCACTGCCCATGGAAGCCAGAAAAGGGCTTCAGAAGTCCTTGGAACTGGAGTTACAGAGAGTTGTTAGCTGCCATGTGGGTTCTAGGAACTGAATCTGGCTTCTCTGTCGTAGGAAGATCCAGTTTGAATTGGGGGCTAGTTCTCAGCTAGCACACCTCAGGGCACCACATAGATGGGAGTCAGGGGATTTCTCTGACTGAGCCCCAAGGAGGAGCAAATAACCTGGCCTAGGTGCATGATGCTGGGTGGGGCAATGTTGTGCAGTGGCGTGGAATTGGGGGCCTGTGATTGGCTCTGGGAGCTGATGTCATTTGGCTTATAAAAGCAGGCTGTAGTAGGCAATATTGAATTCTCCATTACCTTCATTACAGAATTCCCAGCTGTCATTATTTTTTGCATGCATACAGGCCAAAGCAGGCCTGCATTTCATATGGGTGGCCAGTGGATTGGAAAGAGGTTCTTGGACCACCAAACTGGATAGCTGGTGTGGTGAAGTGAATTGTGAGTGGACATAGGCTGAAGATAGGCCATCAACCATCAGCCAGAAATTCCTGTCCAGAGACCAGCAGTCTCTGGGCAGGTGGGAAATCATGGCCAAGAGTGGGAAACATTCTGTTGTCCCAGGCTAAGGGCCTGAGTTGGAGGGACCTCTCAGGTCGGGCTACGGAAGTAGCCGGCTGGTCTCTGCGTCCAGAGGCCAGTTTCCTACAGTGGCCGCAGACGGCTACTGTGCTCTCCTTTCCCTGAGCAGGGCTGCGGTGTACCTGCTCATTACAAACAAAGCTTCCTACACCTTGTAAGTGCAGCCAGTGGTCTTTTAACTGCTGAGCCATTGCTCCAACCTCTGACTATGACTTTTGTATGGTAACTCTATTAATGAATTCATAGTAAGAATGTATGTGCTATACTCTAAACATCTGTGTCCCCTTTCAATGCAGTGTTGAACTTTTAACCTTCAAGGTGATGGTACTAAGAAGTAGAGGCCTTTTTGGAAGTGACTAGGACATGAATGTGGAATGTTCATGTTTGGGACTAGTGAGTTACCTTAATGAAACAGGGCCCAGGAAATTTGTTCCCTCCTGTACTGTGTACATAGGCAGTGAGATTGATCTTGAAAATCTTAGTGTTTAGAACTGTGAGTAGTTACTTTTGTCACCTTGATTAGATTAAGAAACACCCAGAGAATTAGTGATATACCTTTGGGTGTATTTGTGAAGTTACTTCCAGAAGGGATAATTGAAGGAGAGAAGACCAGTCTCAAAAGTAAGTGATACCATCCTAAGGCCCATTGCCCTGGACTGAATAAAAAGGAAAAGGAGAAAGCTAGGTATACATAAACATTGCCTTTGCTGTGTTTGTGGGAATGTGAACAGTAGCTTCCTACTACCTGACAAAATCTGGTCTCAATGCCATGCCTGCACCATCAGGTCTTCACTGTACAGCCATGACCAAATGTGTTGTCTCTAGGGCTTTTAGATGTGTAGCACACGTATTAAGCTACATAGTAACACACATTATCATGAAGTATAGAGAATATGAAGGCATGTTCCTTGTGCAGGTAATAACTGGTATAGAAAATTTAATACTCAGCCATAGTCCATGTAAAAGCTATTAAAATCTGAACTGAGCACATCTCCAGAAGATGATGGTTTAATTTAGGCTGAAAGTGACTAGAAGTGAGATACTGAAAATGAAACTGAAATGACAACTTGCAAAATGAAACTATGAGTTGCAAAATAGATCAATCGTGCCAAATCATGCCAAGGAACACAAACTATCTTAGTTTAAGCTGTTTTAACACTTGCTTATTCAGACCTTATGCTTTAATTTAACAGCATGTATAATTTATCCTTAGGAGGGTCAACACAGAGATAAACAAAGCCCAGGTGAGCAGGACCTCTGGCTGTTCTAGATGGAACTGGGAAGAAACAAGCCAAAGGAGCCAGGGGTTCCCCAGAAAGCCCGAGTGAACCCTGAGGACCAAAACCTTAACTGACCTTAACAACAAAATTATTTTATGTGGGCTAACTATATGTTTTTTTTTCCAGAGCCAATTTTTTATTGAAGCTTTGTGCATTCAATACAAAATTTCAAATCAAATCTACACCCGTGCCCCCCTCCCTGCCTCCCACCCCACCAGAGCTCATGCATTCTGCCAAAAATGTTTTTCATCTTTTCCTCAGTCTCAAAATTCTCAATGCAGAAGTTTACTATTTCAAGCAGAAGTTCACTGTTTCAGTCAGTTCTTTGACCCAGTATTTTTGTTATTTCTTCCAATATGCATCACTCCAAAATATGCACATATGCATGCCACATATAGCATAGGTTTTAGCATCTTCAGCTTATGATTTTTTTCTTTATTAGGCTGAAAGATGTCATGTTTGAAGTCTCCTCCTTGGCAAGCCCAAACCACCATCAGTTCTGCCCTTGTGCTCCACACTGGGGTTTTCCCTTCCCATGGTCACCAAATGAGGTCCAGTCAGCACCACATCCTGTCTTGATCTTCCTGTACTGGTCTCCATGATACAGCCTGGGTAGTCCAACAATGGCAGCCTATATTCCGAAGAGGCTGAAACCCTAGTAGTAGCTCAGTCCACAAGCTAGATATCTTAGCAGTCCCCATCTGGCACTGAAGGTTTGGAGGATTCTTGGAGAGACATGAGTCTTCAGTCCATATTGGAAAGTTGAAAAGCTGTGTCTTCTCACATTTTTGAAGGATGGCAAAAGCAGTGGCAGCCACAGGGTAGCTGCACTTGCCAGTAAGAATTGAAGACAGGCAAAACAACTGTGCTCTTTTTTTTTTTTTACTTTTTGCCTTTTTACTAGGATCTCAAGTTTTATACCTGAAGTACAATTTCTCAGGGCTTACTATTAATTTATTTCTGGTTATACTTTCCTTTTGGATGTTTAAAGCCACACAGTTAGCCCAGGTTAACCAAGGTTTTTGTTTTCTCAAGGTCAGTTGAGGATCTTGTCCTCACGGGTCACTCAGGTTTTGGGGAGGGGGAGGAGGGAGCCCCTGGCTCCTTTTGGCTTTTCATTTACCAGTTCCATCCACTTGAGGACAAAGTCAGGTCTTGCTAGACAGGGCTTCCCTTTTAGAAGCATGAGCAGACTTCCTCTTTATAGACTGGACATTGGCTACAGTCCCATTAGTGGATCTCCAAGATTTCCCTGCACAGGAAGACTGGTGACTCACATTTGCAGGACAGTTCGAGAGATGCCCCCATGCATAGTCCCCTGGCACTTAGTTGACCTCTGAGGGCAAGGAACAAAGTTATCCCTTAAGAACCTTGGCCAAATTGGTATGGGCCTTAAGTATGGTTGTTAAGCATCCAGAAAGGCTAAGTTACACCAGCCTGATACTTTCAACTACTGTGTAATATTTTAGAAAAGTCTTGGACAAAAGCTCAGACAGTCTTGTATAAGAAATACTAAGAAGCACTCACATAAAATAAATACTGTGCTTAGACATAATGTCATAACAAACTAGTTTTTCCCTCATTCTATTGATCTTATATTACTCTAAAATATGCATATATACCCTCTACCCATATACAAAAAAATCCTAACTGAAAATAAATGGTAGCTTAGTTCTAGAACCTAAGGGATTCACAATATAAGAGCACAGTTGTTTTCAGATTATGAGGAATATAACGTTAACGTTGCTCAGTTTGCCTTACAATTAGGTAATTGATGCATCTACAGATGAGGGATACCATTTGTCATTTGTTTTTCTGAGTTCGTTTTGTTACTTCACTTAAGATGATATATTCTAGTTCTATCCTTTTACCTGCAAAGTTCATGATGTCATCTTTCTTTACCACTGCATAGAACTCCAAAATGTGTACCACATTTTCTCTATCCACTTGTCAGTTGAGGGGCACTTGAGTTGGTTCCAGCTCTTCAGTATTGTGAAGAGAGCTGCAATAAACATGGCTGTGCATGTACCTCTGTGGTAAGATGAGTCTTGTGGGCATATACCTAGGAGTGGTATGACTGGGTCAGGGGGCAAGCTCATTTTGAGCCTTTTAAGGGTTCGCCACACAGCTTTCCATAGTGGTTGTACAAGTTTACATTCCCACCAGGAGTGGATGAGTGTTCCCTTTTCCCCACAAACTCTCCAGTACTTGGTATCATTTGTTTTCTTGATCTTAGCCAGTCTTATTGGAGTGAGATGATATCTTAAAGTGGTTTTAATTTGCATTTCCTTAATTATTAGTGACGTTGAACACTTTTTTTTTTAAAGTTCAGTAAAAGGTACAAAAGTCTTGTTAAACTTTATTTCTTTTGTTGTTGGGGAATGTCAGGGAGTAAACCTTGTGTGTGCTAAGCAGATGGTCTGCCACTGACTACACCTGGAATTCCCTAGGTATTTTCAAAGTCCTGTGCATACTGCTATTCTGTGTACAGCTTGTTCTAACAGTCCTGGTATACTGGGACAGGAATGTCACGATAACAAGATGTGCTGCCTTATGAAGTGACACCAAAGCTGGTGAAGTCCCAATACCTGAAAGATGGGTCATGAATATCTAGAAACTTTTCTTGCTCCTAGAGGATGAACAGACTTTTGCCTCAAGACCTTCTCAGGTTTCACAGTTGCTCTAGCACTGTCTTGCCAGGGGTATGCTTTGCTTCATTGTTTGTTTTGTTGTTGTTGTTGCTTTGAGACCAGGGTCTCATGTAGGCTGACCTTCAACTCACTAAGTAGCTGAGGATGACCTTAAACTTTTGATCCCCTGCCTTTTATCTGGGATTATAGATGTGCACCACTACAGTGGTTTTATTCATTGCTGGGAATCAATCCAAGGACACCTGCATACTAGGTGAGCACTCTACCAACTGAGCTATAACATCCCTAGTCCTGTTGAACACTTAAAAAAAAATTTTTTTTTATTAATTTTATTTATTTCTGTATGTGCATGAATGTACTGTCTGCATGCAAGTCTGTGCACCTGTGTCGTGCAACGCTGCGGAGTTCAGAAGTGGGTCTCGGATTCCCCTGGAACTGGAGTTCTCCTGGAATTGGAGCTTCAGATGGTTCTCAGCGGCCATGTGGGTGCTGGGGATCAAACCCGGGTCCTCTGTAAGAGCGGTCGGCGCTCTTAACCGCTAGGCCATCTCTCCAGCCCAGTTGAACACTTTTTAAAGATGTTTCTCAGCCATCTCTAGTTCCTCACTTGTGAAGTCTCTGTTCAGCTCTTTGCTCCATCTTTTGAGTGATTCATTTGTTTTCTTTCTTCTTTGTTTTTTGAGTAGTTTATATGTTCTGGAAATCAATGCTTTGTCAGATGTATCTGTGGTGAAGATTTCCTCCCACTCTGTGGGTTTTCTCTTCACTTTCTTAATTGTTTCTTTTGATGTACAGAAGCTTTTGAGTTTTTCTGCATTCCTTTGATCTTATATTACTGTAAAATATACATACATATCCTTCATCTATATATGAAAACTTCCTAACTCTGAAAATAAATGGTAGCTCAGTTCTAGAACCTGTTAAGAAATTCACAATATAGGATCACAGTTTTTTTCAGAGCACATTAATGTTGCTCAGTTTGCCTTACAACTAGGTAATTGGTGCTAGCATCTACAGATGAGGGATACCATTTGTCGTTTGTTTTTCTGGGACTGTGTTACTTCACTTAGCATGATATCTTCTAGCTCCATCCATTTACCTGCAAACTTCATGATGTCATCTTCCTTTACCACTGCATAGAACTCCAGTGTGTAGATGGACATTTTCTCTATCCACTTGTCAGTTGAGGGGCACTTGGGTTGGTTCCAGCTCTTCGGTATTGTGAAGAGAGTTGCAATAAACATGGCTGTGCATGTATCTGTGTGGTAAGATGAGTCTTGTGGGTATATACCCAGGAGTGGTATGACTGGGTCAGGTGGCAAGCTCATTTTGAGTTTTCCAAGGGTTCTCCACAGTGCTTTCCATAGTGGCTGTATGAGTTTACATTCCCACCAGCAGTGGATGAGTGTTCCTCTTTCCCCACAACCTCTCTAGCACTTGGTATCATTTGTTTTCTTGATCCTAGCCAGTCTTATTGGAGTGAGATGATATCTTTTTTTTTTTTTTAATTTTTATTTTTTTATTTTTATTAATTTTATTTATTTCCGTATGTGTATGAATGTACTGTCTGCATGCAAGTCTGTGCACCCGTGTCGTGCAACGCTGCGGAGGTCAGAAGAGGGTCTCGGACTCCCCCGGAACTGGAGTTCTCCTGGAATTGGAGTTTCAGACGGTTCTCGGCCGCCATGTGGGTGCTGGGGATTGAACCTGGGTCCTCTGCAAGAGCGGTTGGCGCTCTTAACCGCTAGGCCATCTCTCCAGCCCAGATGATATCTTAAAGTGGTTTTAAATTGCATTTCCTTAATTATTAGTGACGTTGAACACTTTTTAAGATGTTTCTCAGCCATCTTTATTCCTCACTTGTGAAGTCTCTGTTTAGCTCTTTGCTCCATCTTTTGAGTGATTCATTTGTTTTCTTTCCTGTTTTTTGAGTAGTTTATATATATTTTGGAAGTTAATGTTCTGTCAGATGTATCAGCAGTGAAGTTTCCTCCCACTCTGTGGGTTTTATCTTTACTTCCTTGATTGTTTCTTTTGATATACAGAAGCTTTTGAGTTTAATGAGGTCCCATTTGTCAACTGTCAACCTTATTTCCTGCACAGTTGCTGTCTGATTTAGGAAGTCTTTTCCTATGCTTATGTCTTGTAGGCTGCTGCCAACTTTTTCTTCTATCACCTTCAGAGTTTTGGGTTTCACATTGAGGTCTTTGATCCATTTGGAGCTGACTTTTGTGCAGGGCAAGAGGTAGGGGTTTAACTTTATTCTTCTACAAGTGGTGATCCAGTTTTGCCAACACCATTTGCTGAAGTTGATGTCTTTTCTCCATCGTGTCTTCTTGGCCCCCTTATCAAATATGAGGTGGCTGAAACTGTATGTGCTCAAGTTTGAAACTTCAGTTTTGTTCCATTGGTCAACAGGTCTGTTTTTATGCCAATACCAAGCTGTTTTTATGAGTATACCTTGTAGTATAGTTTGAAGTCTGGTATAGAGATCCCCCAACTGTATGGTTTTAAACACCCCCAACAGGAAAGTATAATAAAAATAGTTTATAACTTTATTATCTCAGAGATAGATGAGATCTGTGCCATGATAGAAAAATACCATTTCTGTACTAACCTGTCAAAAATACTTGGGTCTCATCGCTAATGCCCCCCACAGAACCTATTGTCATGGTTATTCTAATCTCATTCTGGGGTGCTGTGTACTAAAACTTTTTTTTCCAGTCTCTTTTAACAGAGCACATGTCCTCATCTCCTCCATATGGCTAATGTCCTTACTAGTGTCCCTGTTGGCAATGAGAATTCTGTACACTGTGGCACCATGCCTCTTATGGCATTTCCAAATCTAAATTCAACAGCTCACTCATACAAGATTTAACCAGCTTCTTCCTTCAGGTGTAGAGGGAGAAACTGCATATCAACAACTACTGATCCAGACCAAACACTGGTCACTGAGAATGGCTGAGATGGAGACCAGATCCTGATATACCAGCCTGAAACCCCCCCTTTCCCAACTATGGCCCCTATCAGCAGGAAGGAGTTAAAGAATACTGGGTGCCTTCTTGATAATAAGAAAAAAAGGCTGGACTCTTAGGCCTGGTTCTCTCCAAGACCTGGAATTTATGGCTGGACATTCTAAGCCAGCACCTATGAGGCAACAGGCAATCTCAGAGCACAAAGGAATTTTCTAGTCCCTCAAGAAACCGTTAATCAGTGACCTCACTTCTTCCTTCCTACTGCTTTTGCACCCCTTTAAAGACCTGTCCAGATGCCATTTTGCTGCTGGCTCTTCTCCCACTTAGAGAGCTCAGCCCCAGCTATTCCTGAAATAAATTTGCCCCAGAGTGCCAAAAAAAAAAAGCATGTATAGTTTATCCTAATAGTAACTCCAGCCTATGCCAGTAATCCTAACACTCAAAAGGCTTAGGTAGGCAGAACACCAGCCTGGGCTACATAATGAGCCCCTGTTTCAAAACAAACAAACAAACACCCCAAATCCAAAACAAACAAACAAAAACCTCAAGAAAACAAAAAGCCTAGGTGTAGTGGTGCATACCTTTAATGGCAGCACTTGGGTTGCCAAGGCAGCTGGATCTCTGAGTTAGTAGCCAGCTAGGTCTACATAGCAAGCTCTAGACCATCTAGGGCTACACAGCAAGACCTTGTCTTAAAAAAAACAAGGCTACTTTCCTTTGAGGTCACACCCACACAAGAGCATGAAATACCACACTTCATGTGTCAGTCAGTATCTTCCCTCCCCTATCCCTGGGTGCTTAAATATAGATGAAATTATTTTCTTCATACTGACTCATTCTAAAATTCTATTCAGTGGCAGAACTCAAAAATTTCTGAGTCAGCAGTTGGCCTCCAAGAGAAGGCAGGGAGACAGTCTACTGCTGTTACAAGCATGGTAGTGCACAGTGATATCCCAGCACTCTGGAGGTTGAGGTGGGAGCATTGCAAGTTCAAGGCCAGTTTGGTCTACATAGTGAGACCCTGTTTTTTTGTTTGTTTGTTTTTTAGAGGAAGACAGAAAAGTATCTCAAGATGTTTAATATCTACACGAGGAAGCGAAGGCCATGCAAAATGTCAAAGTGGAAATTCTAAAGAACATTAGTGAATGGAGTCTTTAAAAATTTGGTCAAAAATATCTTTGAAAACAAACAACCAAAGGCCAAGAACTGATGGATTCAAGTAGTAACAAAGCTGGCATCTTTAATATGCTGAGTAGAAGTAACTTGGCTCAGAATTCAAGTATCCTTAATGGTGGGATATCATCAATATTAGACTTTATAGAGGACCAAGAAAAACAGAAATGCTTTTAGTTGCTGTAGTATACTGCAAAGGGAGGAAAAGAAGCTGAATTATATTGTACAACTCACTAAGAAACACGTCTAGCTGCCATAGTTTGTTACAAGTGATTTAGTAAATTTTCTACCTGTGCTGGATAGCTTTAGTGTCAACTTGACACACCTGGGTTGAGGGAGCCTCAATTGGGGAATTGGCTCCATTGGATTGGCCTGTGGCCACATCTGTGAAGTATTGTCTTGATGGTCAAGCAGTGTGGGAGGACCCAGCCCACAATGAGTAGTGCCACCCTGGGCAGGTTGTTGTGTACTGTATAAGAAGAAAGGCTGGGCATGAGGCAGGAGAGCAAGTCAGTGAACAGTATTCCTCCATGGCCTGTGCTTCAGCTCCTGCCTCCAGGTTCCTGCCCTGAGTTCCTACCTTGGGCTCCCTAAGTGATGAACTGTGATCCAGGAGATGTAAGATGAATAAACCCTTTCCTCCCCAAGTTGGTGTCAGTCAGAGTGTTTTGTCACAGCAATGGAACACAAACTAGGACACTACCCAATACTGCTTTAAAAGCTCACATATTTAAATATTGTCCTGCAGTCCTTTTCATAGTATACAGTGGAAAATTTACTGTCCTGTGGACTCATTTAAATTTTTTACAGGAAACTTCTCTTGTTATCTTAAAGGAATACTTTGAGAAGTGTCAAAACTGTACTTTGTTGAATTTTAAATGCTAGAAAACATAAATGAATCCAAATATAACTGGTATAGATTTTACTATTATGGGTCAAAGATAGAAATCAAGCATTCTTTTTTTCTGAAACTGGTCATCTAATTTTTCTAGAAAATAGTATTCAATTTGAATTGAATTTGCCAAAAGCAAATCTAAGGATAGCTATTTACCCAAGTAAGAATATTTATGATGAGTAAATATTATTAAAATTCCCAAGGTCAGAGCATGGAGAGATGGCTCAGTAGTTAAGAGTACTTGCTGCTCTTGGAGAGGACCTGAGTTCAGTTCCCAGCAGCAATGTCAGCCTGGAACTCCAGCTCCAGGGGATCTGATGCCCTTTTCTAATCTCTGTGGGGATATGCATATGATATAATATGGGGCTGCTGAATACACATTGGTCACAGGACATAGAGAAATGAAGCTGGTACTGATTAAAAGGCTTCTTCCGCGAAGGCTAGCTTTTCACAGCACTGGAAGGTGCTGTTCAGGCTGCTGGGGGATTAAAAGTCATCAGTAGTCTTACTCAGATATGAATCATGTGAACTACAATAATGACAGTGGCATGAATGTTATGGGGATAACCAAATACTTTCTAATCAGATCGAAAGCCTGTTCTGTAAGAGGAAATGCATGCCTGATATTGTAAACCTGTCCAAGAACTAATGGCTGGGTAATTCACAGGCCCCAGGGGTGAACCTACTAATATTACTCTGCTAAATGGACACAGAATCAAATTGCCCTCTAAATTTGTATCTCACACTAATAAAAGGCTACTCTCAGAATAAAAAGAGACTTAAAAAATTCTGTTACTCTTTGTGGTGGTTTGAATGAGTGTCCCCCATAGGCTTTAAGTATTCAGACATTTGTCTCCAGTTGGTGGCACTGTTCTTGGAGGTCTTAGAAGGTGTGGCCATGCTAGAGGAAGTATGTCACTGGGGGCAGGCTTAGTGAGTTTAACAAGCCTTGTGGTCTCCAGTCACTCTCTCTGCTTCCTGTGCTCATTGCGAGATGAGACCCTCGGCTTGCTGCTCCAGTTCCAGCTGCCATGCCTCTCGCCACAATGGACTCTAATTCCCTGGAACCGTCAATCATAAGCTCAAATAAACTCTTCCTTTGATAGGTTCCTTGGGTCATGGTGTTTTATCACAGCAACAGAAAAGTGACTAATACAGTTATTTGGTACCAGAGAGTGGGCTGTTGGCTGTGAAGAACCTGACCTATGGGCTAGAAAAGCTGTTGACTACTATAAGCAGAGCTTAAGGGGCCATTTTAGTAGAAGCCTGGAAGAAAGCATTGCTGCAAAAATGTAGTTCCAGAGGAAAATAAAGACTTAGGCAGCAACTGGGATATTTTGATAAAGAGTCTGGCAGCAGTTTGCCCACAGCCCAAATACTTGCCTGATGCTAAGTTGAAAAGCAATGGACTAATGTCTTTGGCAGAGGATATTTCAAGACAGCCTAATGTAGAAATGGTGACGTGGCTATTAATGGTGAATATTGTACAGATCTACAGTGAAGAAGAGCAGATGGGGCAGAAAGAAATGCAGAATGTACAGTTTGGATCTGAAAACCCCACTAGGAAGATTAAAGGTGGAGGAGAGGTTCCTTTTGATAAGGAGATCGAAGTGATTAAGGAGGGGCCTCAAGATTTACAAGTAAACAACAGAAATAGTACCTTCAGGCAAGACCACATCCAGCTAATCCTCCAACTTTTGAAAGGAAAATACTGAAAGGGTTTTCTGCTCCAACAAGTTCAGGGCAGAGAAAAGTTGCAAATGTGGTGGAAATGAAAACTCGGCAGTTTCATTCACGTGGTGCTGGCTTTAGAGGCATGAAGTTTGCAAGAGTGAAGGGGTCTTCAGTTCTTCCACGGTTTCAGAGAGCTGCCAAGGTCAGGCAGAGTGCAGCAGGGGTGTCCCTGAATAAAGAAGGCCCTGATAGGCCATTGCGTGAAGCTGTGAATGTGAAGCCTGGTTGGCAGCAGAGACCCCAAGAAGACATTCGAGATGCCAGAGCTGTGAGATATTTACCAAGGAGAGCTGCATACAGGGAGTGGTACCGGCCTAAGAAAGAGATGCATGTTGCAAGCAAAGCTGGAAGAGCTGAGCTGTCTAAGCCCTTTGGAAGTAAAGTCCCAGAAGTCGCACATGGAGCTACTGGACTTGGTTTTTGCCCTGCTGGTTTTCGGTTTTGTTTTGGTCCAGTATTTCCTCACTATGCCTCTATTCTTCCCTTTTGGAATGGGAATGTGTATTCAGTTCCACTGTACTTTGGGAGTATGTAATTTGTCTTTTGATTTTACAGGAGTTTACAGTTTAGGAGATTGGCCTGAGTCTCAGAAGAGACTTTGGACTATAGACTTTTGAACGGCATTGAAACTGGTAAAGACTATGGGGACTTTTAAGGTTGGACTAAATGCATTTTGCATTTTATATGGTCAGGAGCCTATGGGGGCCAGGGAGTGGAATGTGGTGGTTTGAATGAGTGTCCCCCATAGGCTTTAAGTATTCAGACATTTGTTTCCAGTTGGTGGCACTGTTCTTGGAGGTCTTAGAAGGTGTGGCCATGCTAGAGGAAGTATGTCACTGGGGGCAGGCTTAGCGAGTCTAACAAGCCTTGTGGTTTCCAGTCGCTCTCTCTGCTTCCTGTGCTCATTGTGAGATGTGACCCTCGGCTTGCTGCTGCTGCTCCAGCTCCAGCCGCCATGCCTCCCACCACAATGGACTCTAATTCCCTGGAACCGTCAATTGTAAGCTCAAATAAACTCTTCCTTTGATAAGTTCCTTGGGTCATGGTGTTTTATCACAGCAACAGAAAAGTGACTAATACACTCTTTAATAGCACAGTTTAATAAAAAATTTAAAAATCTCAGTAGTTTTAGATTCCTCAATTAAATCTCTAGGAGACTCATGTTTTCATATTCCTAATATAACTATAGAGCTCCTGGACATCTTATCCAACCAAGACAAAAAAGCAATCAGGAAGTTTTACAAGTATTCTCAGAAAAAGACTGATGAATATCCATTTTCTAAACCAGGCCTGAAATGATAAATAGATCCATTTTTGAATAGCATGTCAGTTGACATCTAAACCAAACCAAACCAAACCAAACCAAACCAAACCAAACCAAAAAAGGGTTATGAAACACCTCTGGTGGTTTAGAAACACAGGGAACTTTGACGAGAAGATGGCTAGCTATGATATCTATTTCACTGACTTATTTCTCATAATGGGTGGCCCATCATTTCAGCAACAGGATACACAAATCTTTCTTTTTTTTTTTTTTTTTTGAGATTTCCAGCTGGCCTGGAAGTCACTCTTTAGACCAGGCTGGCCTTGAATTCACAGAGATCTGCCTGCCTCTGCCTCCTCAGTGCTGGGATTAAAGGCTTGTGCCACTGCCTACAAATCGTTCCTTAAAAGACTAAATAAAATAACTTCTCTCTCTCTCTTTCTTCCTTCCTTCCTTCCTTCCTTCCTTCCTTCCTTCCTTCCTTCCTTCCTTCCTTCCTTCCTCTCTCTCTCTCTCTCTCTCTCTCTCTTTTTCACTAATCTTTACCATTTTAATTTATAAAAGGCAGTGCAGACATGGGATATATTTGCACAGATTGATTGATATCTATAGCTTGCAGCTAACATTCTTTATGTGTAATGAGTATGTAGAAAGGCCATTGACTGTGGTATTTGATTCCTAAAATGGGAAGGAACCATTTCTTAATATGTAGTTTCTAGTTTCTCTTTATCTTCTGTACTTAAACTATACAAAGGGCAACTTAGTAATTTTTGCTAGAGAAATTTGGTCTCATTGTTTTGGTCTCATTGTTAAGAACCACAATCTACAATAATTTATTTACGACACAGAACAGATGCCAGCAATGCTTTTATCGAATAAGCTTTTCCCTTCTCCCCTTTGTTTGCTTGTTTATTTATTTACCTCGTTTCCTGTTGACATGACGGCAACCACTGGAAATTTATTAACTTCAACCTCTGTGACACCTACAGTTGCCAGGAGACCAATCTCTGAAGGGCCCATGTGAGTTCCTTTGGCCAAAACACACTCCCCTCTTTTAATGTCATGGCCAATGGGTCTGAAAGTCAAAGCGGAACCATAAGCAGTATGACTAAGAATAACATTTTCTCAACTCAGAGGAAAACTTTAGTATCAGAAAAAGGAGACAATCACGGACAGAAAAAGTCCAAAGATGAGGCAGGAGCAAAATAATGAAGAGATTCTAAAGACTCAAACTTTTTAAAATTAAAAGTTATATCAAACAATGAAAGATAGAAATAGGAATTATATCTATTATTGCTAAATAAGATATGTTGCTTCGCATTTGAAAGTTACTTTAACTATTCTATTACAGTTTAAAATTAGCAATTTTAAACTTTCTCTAAGGTAATGATTTGTCTGAAATTCTAGTAGCATTAACAGAGATTCGGCCGGGCGTGGTGGCGCACGCCTTTAATCCTAGTACTTGGGAGGCAGAGGCAGGCGAATCTTTGTGAGTTCAAGGCCAGCCTGGTCTACGGAGTGAGTTCCAGGACAGCTGGGGCTACAGAGACCCTGTCTCGAAAAGACCAAAAACAAACAAACAAAACAGAGATCTGTAACTGGTTTGTTTTGTGGTAAGGAGAACAATGATATGAGGTTAAGAGTTATAGAAGTGATTTCTACTTAGACTACTTTGCCTGATGGTATAAAGATGGGAGATGCATAGCTTTGTTACAAAGGGGATGTTGGACAAATTATTGATGGGATCTGGGTAAATAAATTCCAATATAACAAAAATAATTCAAAGTATATATACATATACTATAAAATACATATATATATATATATATATATATATATATATATATACACTATTTATTGTCAGAGAGAAGCCTCGTCTTTGTATGTGAGGAACAACAAATGATCACATTGTTAAAGGAAGTTGTGGAGGGGGTGGTATCAGCTAATTATACAAATGCCCAATTCTGGGATCATCTGTGTTAATACAAATTTCTGGATAGTCTAGAGGCTGGGATTGGGTAATTTTGGAATGCTAGATGCAGAATTGATTGTGGGTTTATGGGCTGATGACTTTACTTTTTCTCATGTTGATTTTGATAGTTTTACCAATATTTACCATTTTCATTTAAAAGCTGGGGAGGCATTGGATAGAAAATTCAGAAAAATTATTTTGCTTCTTTTTTTCTTTTTTTTTTTGGTATTTCTGAGCCATGGTCTCCCTGTAGCCCCAGCCATCCTGGAACTCACTCTGTAGATCAGGCTGGCCTTGAACTCACAGAGATCTGCCTGCATCTGCCTCCCAGTGCTGGGATTAAAGGCGTGTGCCACCACACCCGGCTTATTTTGCTTCTTCTTAAAGCTTGAGGACAAATGGCTAATTGATCAGCTATGGATCTGCAATAGTCATGCTCTCCTGAGTTTGTCATTATGTAGAAACTCAAGTATGCTGTACATTTTATATGTTCTGAACTTACCTGATATCTTGGCCTGGCCGAGCCTGCACCAGAATTCGCACTTCAAGTTCTTCAGTACCCTATAATTAGACCAGGTCATATAATTTCAAATAATACAACCTAATAGAATTTCTGATCTATAGAAATGAGCTTCTCAGATACCTATATACCATCATATAGGCTCAGAATATTTATAAATACAGAGAAACAGAAAACCATTTGCTAACTCTTGAAAAAAATACTATAAATTTCCGGGACTGGAGAGATGGTCTAGTGGTTAAGAGCACTGGCTGCTCTTACGGAAGACCCAGATTCAGTTCCCAGCATCCACATGGTTCCAGGGCATCCAATACTCTCTTCTGACCTCTGTGGACACTGCATGATACAGGTATACTTTCATATATGCAAGCAATATACTCTTACACATAAAATAAAAATTAATAAATAAAATATTAAAAAAACACCACAAATTTTTAAATAGAGTACCTGGAAAAGTAGAGGCTAACAAGTAACTAAATATTTTGTCTAATTTTCATGATTTTAAAATATATGAATTTAATTATTGAATGTTGTATATTCAATTTTCAAGGATTATATACACATGGATGTAATATACATAATACATACATACATATATACATACCTATCCTAATAGATAAAATAAAGGTACATGCAAGCAGCCTATCTTTCTGTTGCCATGAATCATAATATCATGTTATGATTCCCAAATGCATGTAGAAATTTCAGTGAAGGACTTATGGTATAGCAGTAGATTATTATAAACTCACAGTAATCATCAATTTTACATTTATGGGCTGTGAATAATACCGTGACATTAGAACTGTGTCTTGTCGTTTGGAAATCTAAGGATGCATGTATTCTGGATTTCAATGCTCTGCTGGCTTACCTGATGCCAATAAATTTCTGCCTGGACAGTCTTAAGTTCAGGTAATGTAATCTGTATGCCAAGAGTTGGATTTTATAAACCCTGTATGAGGGAAGGTAATTAAGAAGAAAATCTCCAGACCCAGACAGGTGGCTATCTCTTAACATGGTAGGATTTTACTATCTACTTTGTCTTCAAGAATATTATAGCACTTTAAGCTCTGATTAAAAATATAAGATTCCTTGGGCTGGAGAGATGGCTTAGCGGTTAAGAGCGCCGACCGCTCTTACAGAGCACCCGGGTTCGATCCCCAGCACCCACATGGCGGCCGAGAGCCATCTGAAACTCCAATTCCAGGAGAACTCCAGTTCCAGGGGAGTCCGATACCCTCTTCTGACCTCTGCGGCGTTGCACGTCACAGGTGCAGACTTGCATGCAGACAATACATTCATACACATACGGAAATAAATAAAATTGAAAAAAAAAAAGATTCCTTAAGCTTCACAAAACAAGTCTGACTGCCAGTCAACAAAACTTCAATTGTAACTTTCTTTCTTAATTGCTATTAGTTTCATTGAGAAAATGGCCTACTTAGACCCCCAAAGTCCAAGTGTTATTTTGGTGAGACAATGCAGAGGGAACTGACATAAAAGCAGTATTTCCAGGCTGTCATTTGATAGTATACTCTTTTTCTGAGCAGAAAACCAGAGGCAAAGGGGTCATTCATTCAAAGGCTTGGCTTGCTACAAGAACTTGTCCATGTGCACGCCTTTAATCCTAGCACTTGGGAGGCAGAGGCAGGCGGATCTTTGTGGGTTCAAGGCCAGCCTGGTCTACAGAGTGAGTTCCAGGACAGCTGGGGCTACAGGGAGACCCTGTCTTGAAAAGACCAAAAAAAAAGAGAACTTGTCCAGCCGAGCGTGGTGTGCATGCCTTTAATCCTAGCACTCGGGAGGCAGAGGCAGGTGGATCTTTGTGAGTTCAAGGCAAGCCTGGTCTACAGACTGAGTTCCAGAACAGCTGGGATTACAGGGAGACCCTGTCTCAAAAAGACCAAAAAAAAAAAAAAAAAGAAGCTTAATCCAAAATTTTCCCTTTGCTAAAGTCTCTTTTCTATTAAATTCTGATTTTAGGAATGCCTTTGCACTATATCAGAATGACAATTTTCTCTGCTAGAAGATATGTCAATTGTAAATCATTGTTCTATTGTAAAGCAGTTTCTTTTGTTTGCATGTGAAATTTCTCAGGCTAAACACAGTTCAAATTCCACTATAATACCAGCATAAAAGTTCCATCTGTGTCAAAAGATTTTCAATCTTAATGTAATTTATTAACTGTGGAGACTTACATAACCCAATGTAAGATTCCCAACAAACCAAAAAATAACACCCCACCCTAAATCTTATAAGTATTACAGAGACTGAGTAGGACTTCTAAGATTGCCATAGGAACCTGGTGGTAGCATACATCATCTGATTCCCTGATAAGTTCAGTATCTTCCACTTGCACTACTGCATCAGCACCGCAGGGGATTGGAGCACCTGTTGTAACCCGCATCACTTGTCCTGGCATTACTGTCTGAGTTGGCTGGAAATACAAACATGAAAGACAGTTGGTTACTTTGTTATTGCAAAGGAAAATATGCAGGGTATATATTGTGACATTGGAATTGTGACTTTAGACATAATTTAGAAACAAATAATGAAAGAGTCTTACAGTCTTACTCATGTGGGGCCAGTGTAATAGAAGCTACCCATTAACAGGTACATTCATGCCAAAGAGGGTACAACTTGATTTAAGTTTGGGTTTTTGAAAACCTTTTTTTTTTTTGTACATAACGGGACTTCCTTGGTGTCCTGCTTTGAAGAACTGCCACTTTTACTTTCTGCTATTGCTTCTCATTCAAAGAATGTGAATTTTCTCAATGTACAGTAATTTGAGAATCTGTTAAAAAAATCTAAGTCATAGGATATTGTGATGACAAATATGAAAACCCATCATTCTGTCAATTTACTGAAGTTCTGATGTTTGACAAAAGCAGTACTTCATTAACCAAAATTTTTGGTTAAATAAAGATGAGACAGAAAAGTCATTTTAATTATTGCTCTTGAAAACTTCCTAAAACATAACAGCTCACTTACCTCCCTTATTAAGATGTAGACTTAAATACTGAAAAAATGTCCCATTGTTTGTTAATGAGTCTAGGTTAAGTATTTGTTTTATGTTCAAAGTAGAAAGACTTTTTATGTTTAAGTTCTTGTATGAAGACATATGCTAAAAGTTAAATGTATTTATCTTGCTTATTCTTACACACCATGCTGTGTGGAGGTCAGAGGACACTACAGACTTGTCCTGTTGTCTAATGTCATGTATAGATGATGTATGAGATAGGACCTGGCCTGAAACTTCTTCCAAATGAAAAGAAGCATTTCTGTATGATTCATGTGATAGGTTTGATTAGGTTTAAAAGAGTCACTCATCAGGGGCTATAATTGAGGTAAGAATTAGAAAAAAAGGACACCTCAAATTCTCCCTAAAAGAAGATCCTGGGACAATACTAATTTCCATGTAAAAGATAAATTTTCAAAGGTACCTAACTTTGTGTTTAAAATGTTAAGTTACAGCTGGGCATAGGGCACAGTATCTTCCTGCCTTTAATCCTAGCCTTGGGAGTCCGAGAGGCAGGCAGATCTCTGTGAGTTCAAAGGGACAGCCTGGTCACAGAGCAAGCTCCAGGCCAGACCAGCTGGGACTAAAAAAAAGGATACCCTGTCTCAAAAGGACCAAAAAAAAAAAAAAAAAAAAGTTAAGTCACTACAATGTAAATATACTGACTACTACTGAGCAGTATACTTAAAACATGTATAAATGTTAAATTTAATATCATATGCTTTTTAACACACACATATACAAATACACGCAATCATAATTCATAAATCTTAGTTAATGGTTAAGAGAAAATCCCACTACTGGAAGTAAAGAAGTAAAAATAGGATTTTGTAATAAGAAAAGTCTTAAAAACCATTCCATAATCTTATTGATACAAAATTACTATGAAATAATTAATAATTATTGAATGCACACTCTATACTAATATAATATTAAAAGAATCATCTGTTCTAGAACGTAAGTTCTGCAAAGGCAGAAATCTATTTGCTTTTGGTTTGCCTCTTCAGATCACACCATCATTTCATAACATCTAGTCTGGCCAAGAAGGCTGACATCTATGAACTGTTTTAACAGGGTCCTCATCACTTTGGCCTCTAGTTAAAGTTTAGCCAGTGGGAGTGACCCACAAGAAATTTGAAGGTAGGAGGGAGAAGTAGGGTTTTCATCTCCTTTGTTCTTGTTCTGTTGCAGTTTGGTGTTGGTTGAAGCATCTTCACTCACAGAGGGCCACAGCTCCTTCTGGGAACTGCCCCATAGTTATGAACCTCTGCATATTTAGGTCCCACTGACTCCCTTTCCCCTTTAGATCTAGAGGTGGTAATGGCATGTCACATAGTGCTTTATGGCCTTTTTTGGTTCCCTTTAACCCTGTCCATATCTTGGAAACAATCTTTTATTAAACTTTTTCAAACTCTCCTTTACCAGATATATTGCTCTATCACTTCAATGTCTAGAAAGTAGCTGACACACAGTTGGCAGATGACAAGTATTTATAGAATAGATGAATGAATGTGGATTATCTCATCTTATTATCACAAGAATGTCATGAAGTATACATTGCTTCTTGGTGTATAACTCCAGTGTTCTCTCTGTCTTTCTCTTTGGATAAAGAAATACTTATGATAAGATCTGGCACTCAGTTATGTGCCTTAAATCCTTTTATTCTGTTATTTGAATAAAAGATATTCTAGGCTTATTCAGACTTGACACACATTAATGTAAATTTCTACTAAAATAATGCATGGGATTTAAAGTGAAGACTTAGATTATGGTTTCTTGCAATGCACTCACTATGCATAATCATTCATAGCATTTTCATTTTTTAATGAAAAACCATTTAATGTTTTCATATGATAAATATGTTTTTTAGAAGAGGTTAATGCCAAAACTGTCTTCTGAGCCTGTGGAACACTAATATTTAAAATATGTCAAGAGAGACTCTTCTTTGTGGAAAAGTCCACTTGTGGCTAAGGTAGAGAATCCTAAAGTACATTTCTGGGCTATTGTGTTTGAATCTGAACTCTGCTAGCCTCAACTTAGTCAGGTTCTATGTACTATGTTAAGTAACTTAAGTCCTATTGTGTTTGGATCCTTCATTTTCTCTCTTTATATTACTGTGTTTGTATAAATGAGGGAATGTGTGTGCCACAGTGTAGATGTGGAGGTCGAAGGACAACTTTGAGGAATCAATTCTCTCCTTCATTGTGGATTCTGGGGCTCAAACTTAATTTGTCATGCTTGCACAGCAAATGCCTTTACCAACTGAGCCATCTTGCCTTCAATTTTCTATTACCATGTGTTTTTTTTTTTTTTTTAATTTTTTGGTCTTTTTGAGACAGGGTCTCTCTTTAGTCCTAGCTGGCCTGGAGCTCACTATGTAGACCAGGCTGGCCTTGAACTCACAGAGATCCACCTGCCTCTGCCTCCAGAGTGCTGGGATTAAAAGCATGCACCACCATGCCCGGCCCAAGATGGTTCTTAGCCGATATGTGGGTGCTGGGAATCGAACCCGGGTCCTCTGCAAGAGCAGTCAGTGCTTTTAAACACTGAGCCATCTCTCCAGCCCCTACCATGTGTTTTTAAAATGTGATTATTTTTTGGATAGGACCTTGCTATGTAGCCCAGGCTGGCCTAGATCTTACAATCTACCTATACAGTCTTGCTGAGTGCTAGGGTTGTAGGGGTGTGCCACAAGGCCTGGCAAAAATTTGGCTGCTCTCTAAGATGATAAATCCTAAGTGGTAGGCAAAGGATTCCTACCAGCTCACATCATAGTAAAAGATAATAAAGATCATATTAAAGATTATTATTGAATATATAAAAACACATTATATATACTTAGCCAATATGAATTGCAAGTGAAGGAGTCAACTACAAAATATGTGATATAATTCTTTTAGACTGTTAGTGTTAGCAGTTCATTTCTGTTTATATTGAGATTCTTTATATGTTTCATATATAATGGAAAATAGTTCAAATCTTGACTTTTCTTTGTCTTCTTGAGACAGGTTCTCAACTGTAGCCTCAGCTGGCATGGAACTCACTATGATGTAAGTCAGGCGGCCTTTAACTCACAGAGATCCACCTGCCTCTGTCTCTCAAGTGCTGGAAAAATCTTGACTTTTCTTAATGGAGGCAGTGAGTTTCATTTTTTGAATATCTAATGACAATACTTTATAATTACATAGTATTTTTGTTGAAAGCATCCAGTGCTAATTATTGGGACCTAATTATTAGTGGGTTAAGGTGAAGTTTTACTTTATTAATTTGTTTATGAGACAGGATCTCCCTGTAGCCCCAGCTGGCCTGGAACTCATTCTATAGACTAGCCTGGTACAGAGTGCTGGGATTCAAGGTAAGCGCCACCACACCTAGCTTAAGGTCAAGTATTTTAAAACATAGCCTGGCCGTGTGGTGGCCCACGCCTTTAATCCCAGAACTCGGGAGGCAGAGGCAGGCAGATCTCTGGGAGTTCAAGGCCAGCCTGGTCTACAAAGTGAGTTCCAGGACAGCTGGAGCTACAGGGAGACCCTGTCTCAAAAAGACCAAAAAAAAAAAAAATCAATAAGTGATACTATAAATCACGGCTTATGTAAAAACAATGACACTTGATGCTTAAGTGTAAGTACTTAAGAGTGAGTGAGCAATTTGGCTCTTACAAGATCTCTGAAATTGCTATAAAGTATGTGTGACATAGTTATAAAGGATATTATAGGTAATATGAAGAAAAACCCCTTTACCTGGTAGAGTTTGATTCTTTCCCCTCCAACCTTTGATGAGAACTTAGAAGTTAGAAATGTTTAAGTTTCACAGTTCTTTTGCTCCTAGTACTCTAGTATAGTTAGAAGTAACTACAAATCAATAAAGTTTAAGTGCCCCAGAGACCCTTAATCTGTATTCTGTGACTAATACAAATGATTCATAATTCCCTAAATCATGGAATACCATGTAAATTTCCTCTCCCTCCTCCTTCTCCCTGCCCTCCTTCCTCCTCCTCCATTTTTAGATGGAGTTTCTCTGTAGTCCAGCTGACTTGGAACTCACTATGTAGTCCAGGCTGGCCTTGATCCCACAGAGATCTAACTGCTTAAGGTCCATGTAACTTTTCTTTAAACATCTGCTGTTTTTCATTTGAGAATTTCATACAATGTATTTTAAACATATTCAGACACTCTCTGCCCTCTCTACTCCTACCTTTCTACCTCCCAGACGACTCATCATCTATTATTTGTCTTTACTTGTTATTTTTAAAAATATTTTATTATTTTATTTTCTGTGTATGAGTGTATTGCCTGCAGGTGCATCTGTGTTGTGCAATGCAGTGGAGGTCAGATGGCATTGAATCCCCTGGAACTGGAGTTATGGATGGTTATTACCTACCATGTGGTTACTGGGAACTGAACCTGGGTCCTCTGCAAGAGTGGTTAGTGGTCTTAATCACTGAGCCATCACTCCAGCCTCCTCCTTACTTTTTCTTAAAGGCCTCTTGGGTGCTCTTGGGTATGGGTCTATCCCATGGAGTCTGGTCAACCTACAGGGCTTCAGATCAGTATGGAAAACTGACTCTCCTCCCAGCATGAAATGCCAATATATTCTCAGTCAGGACTGGGGTCTCCCGCCCACCTCCCCCTATCCATACTGGGGCCTTGTCTGGATTGGGTTTGCACAGGTCTTGGGCAGGCTATCACAAGCCCTGCTGGTTCCTATGTGCAACTACCCTGTGGTGTCCAGACAACGCAGTTTTGTTCCTTTTTTTTTTTTTTTTTTTTTATCTACCACCTCCGATTATTACAATCTCTCCATCCTGTCTTGCATAATGATCCCTGAGCCTTGAGAGGAATTAAAACTGGGACAAGGAATTAAAGAGAGAGTTCTTAAATGATGAAACACAAATGGATGAGGGATATTAAAAAAAAAAGTTCAACATCTTTTCCAACCCCCAAATTTGAGCATATTTATTTATTACTTTTTTTTTTTTTTGTCTTTTTGAGACAGGGTCTCCCTGTAGCTCTGGCTGTCCTGGAACTCACTCTGTAGACCAGGCTGGCCTTGAACTCACAGAGATCCGCGTGCCTCTGCCTCCAAAGTGCTAGGATTAAAGGTGTGCACCACCACACCCGGCTTATTCGTTACTTTTAAAGATTGTTTTTGACGAGACTCAGACATGGAAGTAGAAGCTCTCAGAGAGGTAATCTGTTCCTGGTGCTTTTCTTTGACTTCCTTTGTTCTCCTGGCCAACAGTTCAGTGTCTTCTGCAACCTCATTATTTTCCTTGATGTGTTGTTTCTTTCTTTCTTTCTTTTTTTTTTTTATTTTTTATTTCTGGAACCCCAGCTATCCTGGAACTCCCTCTGTAGACCAGGCTGGCCTTGAACTCACAAAGATCCACCTGCCTCTGCCTACCAAGTGCTAGGATTAAAGGCGTGTGCCACCACGCCTGGCGTATTGTTTCTTTAGACCAATACATTGGCATTTGTGTGGCAGGGTATGAGATGTGGCAAGATGCTGAATCTTGGGTACTTTAGTCCTAGGCTTCTAACCTTTTGTTCAAGGGCTTTCTGACAACATATTGGTGGACATCATTTTCTTTGGAGAGATTGAAAATCTTGTGGATTCATGGGGCTGGAGAGATGGCTTAGCAGTTAAGAGCACTGTTTTTTTTTTTTTTTTCAAAAGACCTGGGTTCAAATCCCAGCACCCACAGGGTGGCTAATAACCTTCTGTAACTCCAGTTTCAGGGGATCTGATGCCCTCTTCTGTCCTTCTCAGGCATTAGATGACACAGGTGCACCTACATACATGTAGGTATAACATTCATACACATAAAATAAAATAAATTAATTAAAAAAAGAAAAGTTTGTAGATTCTGCTAGCTCTTTTGTGCCCCAACTGCTGAGATAGTGGTATTTGTCAGTCCAGGAAAATCCTTCTCTCTCTTTTTTTAAAAAACCAAATGGAAAACAATCAGATTGGTATCCACAATGTATTCCAGAACAGACTTGTGCTTTCTCTCTGGTCTATAACAAGAATACCCTTTACTCAGTAGCAGGTGAGCTCTGCCATGGGTCAAAACACACTACTTCATGAGAAAGCCTTGTCTGTCATTTCCACAGTGATTCAGACCACATAACCCTTCCATTCTTCACCCAGGGCATCAGCAGCAACTTCTTGTGTAATGCGCTTCTCATAGAAAGTATGGAGTTTGCATTCATCGTCCACTTCAATGAGTTTCTGACAGGCAATGGGTGGGAAGGAGATATTGAGCTTCATCTTGATGCAGCCATTGGCCTAGAGGCCCCACATTCAACACCTTTAGCCATCAGGGAAACACAAACTAAAACTACTTTGAAATTTCATCTTACCCTAGTCTGAGTGGCTAAGATCCACAAAACAAAGAATGACAAATGCTGGCAAGGATGTGAGGGAAAGGGAACACTTAATCACTGCTTGTGGGAGTGTAAACTGATGTAGCTATTATGCAAATCAGTGTGGAGGTTCCTCAAAAAGCTAAGATTAGATCTCCTACATAATCCAGCCATCCCACTCTTGGGGATGTACCCAAAGGACTCTATATCCTACTACAGAGATACCTGCTCATCCATGTTTATTGCTGCTTGGTTCGCAATAGCCAGGAAATGGAAACAACCTAGATGGACATCAACTGCCTTTTGTTGTTTTAAGGCAGGGTTTCACTATATATGTAGGCCTGTCTGGCCTGGAACTTGCAGGAATACTCCTGCTTCTGTTTCCAGAGTGCTGGTATTATAGGCATAAACCACCACATTGGGCACCTCTGGGTTTTTGATGTATACTGTTCTCTGCCTAGAAAAACTATTCCTTTTTCTGCTTTTGCAGCTCTTTCCAAGTTCCATCTCAGGTTGAAATGTTTAACTTCTCTTTTGCCCTCCATAGTATTTGATGGATACCATTAGCTTAACACCTAATATATGGTATAGTATTTAGTTGTTTATATTGTCTCCTCTACAAAACTCTATAAGAGAAGAAATTAGTCTTAATATAGTTTATATCCAAGAATCTATTACCTGGTCCACATGTTAATGTGATTGATACAAAAAATAACTGGGTAGAGTCAATCAAAGATCAGACAATATTCAAATACTTATTTTGTGGCTTTGTTATAAAAATAGTTTCTATGTCCACTGATGGTGGAAATATTTGTTAAATTGTAAAAATAAGAATCAAGAGTGAAGGGGATGCTTATTGGGTAAACTGCTTAAAGCTTAAGTATGAGGATCTGAGTTTAAATCCCCAGAACCCATGCAAATACAAACACAGTAGTATGTGCCTATAATCCCAGTGCTCCAGTGGTGAGATGGGAGGCAGAGTCAGGATCCTCTGAACTTCAAAGGCCATCTAGCCTTGCATATAAAGCAGTGAACAGCAAAAAGTCCCTTGTCTCAAGCAATGTGGATGGTGAAGGCTGACACTTGACGTGTCTTCTGACTCACACATGTGTCATGGCATGTGCACACCTACACTCACACATCATATATACATACATAACAAAATCAAGCTTACATGTTTTTTTCCTGTAAGCAGTACATGAAAATAAAAGACCAATAAATAATTTTTAAAGGTGCCAGTTTTGGTAAGAGGTTATTCCCATGTTTTCTTTCCTTCCTTGGCTTATTATGTACTTTTGTAAGTACTGACAATACACAGGTACTAAGGTGATGCCAATGGTATTCATCCTAGCTTTCTTATTTAAAGATCCAAGCATTGAAAGATACATGTAGTTCTAGCTAGAAAAATAATTATTTGTAGGAAGAAAAAAATAACTAAATTATAGGGTTGGAGAATGCCTACAAGGCATGTCTGTGGGGGATATATCAACATTATACCAAATATTAATAAATCTAGGCCCTTTAAGTAATATTTTTGGGGGGCATGGTTTCTGTTAAAAACCATTCTTTTATCTCTTTGATAGTCTTCTGACTAATCCTTCTCTAAGACTTTTACAATCCTGCTAGAAGCTTAGAAGTAGATACTCAAACTCTGTGAAGCTGAAATCTTTAGTGCCTTTCAGGTTTATTAATCTCACCTGTTCACCAGCTTGGGATTCCCCAATGATGAAACGATCTCCTGGACCATCAGCAGCTGTGAGATGGAACAGAGCCAAGAATAAACATCAGTATGGACTTAGAGCAAGGGAAAAGAACTCAGTATTAGGATTCTAAGTTTCATTCAAATTACATGGTAAGTGTTCAGGAAAGTGAAGTGCACTTCTGATTTCCAAGACAAGATCTGGTTTGATTTTTGGTATCCATAAATCCCAAGCATCAATAGAGTAGATCTATTTGTGTCCTTTTTTGGGGGGGGGGGATTGAGATAGGGCCTCACTATGTAGCCCTGGCTGGCCTGGAACTTGCTATGTAGACCAGGCTGGCCTCCATCTCATAGAGATCTGCCTCCTGAGCACTGGGATTAAAGGCATGTGCTACTATGCCTGGCCTTTTGTGCTCGCTCTTTCTCTCTCTCTCTCTCTTTATTTCTTTCCTTTTTTTTTGGTCTTTTTGAGACAGGGTCTCCCTGTAGCCCCAGCTGTCCTGGAACTCACACTCACTCTGTAGACTAGGCTGGCCTTGAACTCACAGAGATCTGCCTGCCTCTGCCTCCCAGTGCTAGGATTAAAGCCGTGCGCCACCATGCCCGGCTTGTGCCCTTTCTTGATGTGAGTGGAAATGGTCTGTCATGCCATCTGCTTTTCTGTGCATATATTTGTAATAATGTGTGCACATTCATGGATGTGTGGACATATCACTTTGCATATCCATACTTCCCCAATTTTCTGTAACAATCTTAAAGAGTTTCTGCCAGGGCGTGGTGGTACACGCCTTAATCCCAGCAGAGGCAGTCGGGCAGTCAGATCTCTGTGAGTTCAAGGCCAGCCTGGTCTACAGTGAGCTCCAGGCCAGCTGGGACTAAATGGAGACCCTATCTCAAAAAGACACACACACAAAAAGCTATTTACAAAAAAAGTCACACTGAGCTTTTAAGCAGGGTGTGGTGGCGCACGCCTTTAATCCTAGCACTTGGGAGGCAGAGGCAGGTGGATCACACCAAAAAAAAAAAAAATATGAACTGGAATAAATAAACAGCACTACATCATATTTTTCATTGGTATTTATTTTTGTAGTGCTGGAACTACACACTTGTCGTGCTAGGCAATTGCTCTATCACTAAGTTACACCCCTAGTTCTGGCTACTTATTTTTATTTTTGAAGTGGGAGAGTATGCATTTATTAAAATGGTTTGTTTGAGACAGGATTTCTCTGTGTAACCCTAGCTGGCTTGGGACTTGCTTTGCAGATCAGGCTGAGCTCAAATTTGAGGCAATCTATTCCCTCTGCCTTCG
The DNA here is from genome assembly GCA_009823505.1 of Rhizomys pruinosus. Classification (NCBI taxonomy): domain Eukaryota; kingdom Metazoa; phylum Chordata; class Mammalia; order Rodentia; family Spalacidae; genus Rhizomys; species Rhizomys pruinosus. Next base: position 1,664,986 of record VZQC01001310.1, read on the forward strand.
AAGTACTGAGATTCCAAACATGCACCATTCATTTGTGCACAAGGGTTTTAAGGCCTCTGTACAGAAAAGTTAACACCTTACATAAGAATATTTTAGCTTGGTGTGGTGGTGCACGCCTTTAATTCCAGCACTCAGGAGGCAGAGGCAGGCAGATCTATGTGAGTCCAAGGCCAGCCTGGTCTATGTGGTGAGTTCCAGGCCAGCTGGGGCTACAGGGATAACCCATAGAGAGAGAGAGAGAGAGAGAGAGAGAGAGAGAGAGAGAGAGAGAGAGAGAGAAGAGGAGAGAGATTTAATTATATTTGTAATAACAGTGATAAACATTGTATTTTCCTAGCTGCCATTTTTTTTTTTTTTGTCTTTTTTAGACAAGGTCTTCTTGTAGCCACCCCAGCTTGTCCTGAACTCACTCTGTAGACCAGGCTGGCCTTGAACTCACAAAGATCTGTCTGCCTTTGCCTCCCAAGTGCTAGGATTAAAGGCGAGTGCCACCATGCCCAGCTTTTTTTTTTTTTTTTAATGTGTATGAATGTACAGTCGGTCTGCATGTAGGTTGGTGCATCCGTGTTGTGCAATGCTGCGGAGGTCAGAAGAGGGCATCGGATTCCCCTGGAACTGGGGTTAAAGACGGTTCTTAGCCGCCATATGGGTGCTGGGAATCGAACCCAGGTCCTCTGCAAGAGCAGTCGGTGCTCTTAACGGCTAGGCCATCTCTCCAGCTCCAACACTTTGTATTTTAAAGAGGACATATGAACTCACTTCCTTCTCTTTCCTTCCCCCTCCCCACTCTCCCTTTTTTCTTTCATGATAGACTTGCACTTTGTTGTATATGCTGGCCTGGAACTCATTATGTAGCCCATCAGTCTCAGAACTTGCAATCTTCCTGTTTCCATCTTTAGAGTGCTGCGATTACAGTCATGTACTACCATGTCTGTCTGTTTCTTTATGTAAGTACAAGGAAGATATTTTCTAAAGGCTTAAGTAATAAATTGGCCATAATGAGCCAGTTTTTTTTTTTTTTTTTTTTTTTTTTTTTTTTTTTTTTTTTTTTTTTTTTTTTTTTGGTCTTTTTGAGATAAGGTCTTCCTGTAGCTCTGGCTGTCCTGGAACTCACTCTGTATACCAGGCTGACCTTGAACTCACAGATATCCGCCTCCCTCTGCCTCCCAAGTGGTAGAATTAAAGGTGTGCGCCACCATGCCTGGCCTATGAGCCAGTTTTTTACATAGGTGATTTCTGCTAACATGATGTAGAGAGGGACAAAAGTTAACAGAGTTCCTTTTATTACCACCTGCTGTGTCTTATCCTTTATATTATGTCAGTGAATAACTTCTTGAATTTCTTATTTTTTTGAAACTTATGATATTTTTCATGTTTGCTTGCAAAAACTAGAAGTTTTTCCAAAATTCTATTTTTATTGTTACTTTCATAAGTTCATTAAAAAAACTTTTCAACAATTTAAAACAAAGACAATCACTAATGCTGTTTAATATATCTTCCCACTTTCTTTTGCAGTATTTTAAAGCAAATTATTTTTTTACTGTACAAGTTTATGCATCAACTATATTTTATAGTTTTACATTAACTGAATCTTAAATATAAACAAGCTTATTTTTAATTATTTCTCCAAGAGAAATAATTATCCAACTTGTCACCTCCAATAGCAATCTAGACTTTTTTTTTAAATTTTTTTTTTACTTTTTTTTGTGTATGAGTGTCCTTTCTGTGTGTAGGTTGGTGCACCCATGTGTTCCAATGCCGAAGCGGTCAGAAGAGGGCATCAGATTCCCCTGGAACTGGAGTTAAAGACAGTTCTTAGCCGCCATGTGGGTGCTGGGGATCGAACCCGGGTCCTCTGCAAGAGCGGTCGGCGCTCTTAACCGCTAGGCCATCGCTCCAGCCCCTAGACTTTTTTTTTTATAACCTATTGCACAAAAGGAAATTACCATGATTTAAAGTACAAAATTGATTCTGAATCATAATTCTACCTATTATTAGGTCCAGGACTTTCATCAAAATTATTAAACCTCTCTAACTTTGTTAATAAAACTGAAGATAATCATATTTTATAAAAATACCTTTTAAAGCAATTTGTTCCTTTTACTTTTAAGTAAATTTCTGTCTTCTATTCCTTAAGTGTAATTGTAAGGGCTGAGGACAGCATAGACAATAAATGACACTATTTCCATTCTAATGTTGCACCAGAGAGATTCAAATTTCCTTAAACTCTGGATCTAAAACTGGAGGGAGGACTGTAATTTCAACTTGTAACCATTTTTCCTAATGTAAAAGCAGAGAAAATACGTCATATATCATATGCAGTGGCATATGATTATAATCCTAGGTGGTCCAGAGGCTTAAGTGGGAGGACCATGTGAATTTTACAATTCAAGACTAGCCTAGGTAACATGGTGAAATCTCTTATCTCAAAAAAAAAAAAAAAAAAAAAAAACCATGAAAAAACAATGGTAGGACATTTGCTTAGGGTGTTTAAGGCCCTGAGCTCAAACCCTAGCAATGTAATAGGTATATATTTATATAATTCATGACTACTGTTTAAAACTTTTTTGTGCTTATATATGTACATAAATATTTATACATACTGTACACAGTGTATTTACCATTGGCTTAGGATGTTTAGCTTATTTAACATGCACAAGTATGGTTAAAAAAAAGCCATTGATGGGCTGGAGAGATGGCCTAGCGGTTAAGAGCGCCGACCGCTCTTGCAGAGGACCCGGGTTCGATCCCCAGCACCCACATGGCGGCTGAGAACCGTCTGAAACTCCAACTCCAGGAGAACTCCAGCTCCAGGGGAATCCGACGCCCACTTCTGACCTCCGCGGCATTGCACGACACGGGTGCACAGACTTGCATGCAGACAATACATTCGTACACATACAGAAATAAATAAAATTAATAAAAAAAAAAAGCCATTGATATAGTGGGGGAAGCAGATATTAACCAAATAATCACATTGGATATATAATCACAAATTAGAATAACTAGTCCAAAAAAGTATTTTTGTGGTAAGGCAGGCTCTGGCCAGCCTATTCTCTTATTCATGGTCCTCCTGCCTCCTTCTCCTGAGTGCTGGGCTTACAGGCGTGCACTAGCACACCCAGCTAGAAACATGATTTTATGAGAGTATATAATGAAAGCTCCTGAGGTGCCCAGAAGGGTTGGGGAAAGCTACTCTGACAAAAAGATTTCTTATTTGAGTAAGAAGGATAAGTAATAGCTAAGCAGATGTGTGTGTGTGTGTATGTGTGATAATGTGCATGTGGAGGTCAGAGGACAATTTTTAGCAGATGGTTCCTTCCTTCCACCATGTGGATTCCAGGGATTAAACTCAGATCATCAGGCTCGTTGGCACATGCATGTTGAGCCATCTTACTGGGTCTCTTTTTTGGCTTTTCTTTTTTTTTTTTTTGGTCTTTTTGAGACAGGGTCTCTCTGTAGCTCCAGCTGTCCTAGAACTCACTATGTACACCAGGCTGGCCCCAAACTCACAAAGATCCACCTGCCTCTGCCTCCTGAGTGCCAGGACTAAAGGCATGTGCCACCACGCTGGCGTCTTTTTGGCTTTTAAGGGCTTTTTAAATAAAGTTATATCTGACTGCCCTTAGACAAGTCATCTATTTCTCCAGTGTAGTCTGCAATAATACAAGTACAGCTTTGAAATATATTTTCAGTTATTTTATTACTTGTCCAAGAGTAATCTCTAGCTTTAAAAATATTTTATTCATTCTTTTTATTATTTATGTATACAAGTGTATTATCTGCATTTAAGTACACTTGTGTCCTGCAGTGCCCATTGAGGTCAGAAGAGGGCATCAGATCTCCTTATAGATGGTTGTTAGCCACCATGTGGGTGCTGGGAACTGAACCTGGATCCTCTGTATGAACAGCTAGTAGGGGCTGGAGAGATGGCTCAGTGGTTAAGAGCACCGACTGCTCTTGCTGAGGACCCAGGTTCGATTCCCAGACCCAGGTTCGATTCCCAGACCCAGGTTCGATTCCCAGCACCCATATGGTGGCTAAGAACCGTCTTTAACTCCAGTTCCAGGGGAATCCGACGCCCTCTTCTGACCTCCGTGGCATTGTATGACATGGGTCCACCAACCTACATACAGACAGTACATTCATGCACATAAAAAACAAAAGCCCCAAACCCAAAACAGCTAGTACTCTTAACTGCTGAGCCAAGAATCTAGCTTTTGCATTACAATAGGTAAAAATGTGCAACATGTGGGCTGGAGAGATGGCCTAGTGGTTAAGAGCGCCGACTGCTCTTACAGAGGAGCCGGGTTCAATCCCCAGCACCCACATGGTGGCTAAGAACTGTCTGAAACTCCAATTCCAGGAGAACTCCAGTTCCAGGGGAATCCGATACCCTCTTCTGACCTCCGAGGCATTGCACGGCACAGGTGCACAGACCTGCATGCAGACAGCACATTCATACACATACAGAAATAAATAAAATTAAAAAAATGTTCAACATGTGAAGTATTTAAAAAGTACATATGTGGTTCCTATAATCTCTTTAGAAAAATGTATACATGAATGAGTAGATAAAAATTGCTAACATGGGGCTGGAGAGATGGCTCAGCTGTTAAGAGCACTGACTGCTCTTGCAGAGGACCTGGGTTCAATTCCCAGCACACACATGGTGGCTAAGAGCCATCTTAGGCCAGGCATGGTGGCACACGCCTTTAATCCCAGCATCCTGGAGGCAGAGGCAGGTGGATCTCTGTGAGTTCAAGGCCAGCCTGGTCTACATAGCAAGCTCCAGTCTAGCTGGGACTAAAGGGAGACCCTGTCTCAAAAAGACCAAAAAAAAAAAAATATTGGTAACAGAAAGTACTAAATTTGCCAGTCTATATATTTTCTGCTAGTCTATTCATATTTTCTTCAAAATCTTAATATTTCTATCATTAGAATGCTTAGAAAGATTGTTCTGATTAATTCTGCATAATTTGCCACTCTGTCTAACAGCTCATTGTTGGCAGTAAATGTTTGGTAAAAGAATACAGAAATGGATTTGGAAGTCCCATAATACTTAGAGGAGGGAAGCTTGTCAAGTGACTCATTTACTACCCTTATGCTGTGCAAATTTCCTTAAATAATTCCATAAATGTATATGTATCTGACTTCTTCAGCTAGATTATAAGTGCCTTGAAAATAAGGTCACTTCTTTTATTTACTATTTTTTTCACGTATATGTCTGTGTGGTATGTATGCATGCATATGTGTGGGCACAGAAATGTCTGCAGGAGTGCAAGCATGTATATGCTTATGCATGTGGAGGTCTGATGTTGATGTTAAGTCTTCCTCCATCACTTTCTATGTTAATCATTGAGGCAGAGTCTTTCAACTTAACCCAGAGCTTGCCTATATAGCTAGTCTGGCTAGCCAGCTTACTTTTGGGATCCTATGTTTCCATCTGGAATTGCAGAGTGAGTCACCAGCCCCATCCAGCATTTACACAGGAATCTGAACTCCAATCCTTGTGTTTGCACAGTAAGTGCTGCAACCACTGAGCGATGTCTCTAGCCTTATTTATTTTTAGAAACCCTCTGCTCTTCAGTCTTCTTCATTTCACTGGCCTTGCCCATCACACATACACTCAACAAGCCTACCTCAATGTTCTGTATAAACACTCCTAATAAATGACACTGAGTAATGAGAGGCTGGTAATCATCTAGAGCACTGTAGAGTCAAGCCTGGTATAGAGTCACAGAGAAGTATCTGACAGAGCTCTTCAATGATTCTGAGAAGCAAGGTCCTTTGTTATCAGCAAAGCGCACTGACTTGAGAGAGAATCCTTGCTTACCTGAACTGTTTTCCACCTTTCCACCTGATAAACATGTACATTTATAGACAGCAAAGGAAGGCTCAGATAACAAACAATATAGATGGATCTTGTTATCAATGGAGGAGTCAGTTTATTATTTCCCCTATAATAGTGCTTTCACACTTTAATGTATATCCAAAAAAACCTAGGGATCTTATAAAAACAGATCTGATACAGTAGGTCTGGAATTATCAAGTTAACACGGAAGCTGCTGGTCTTTGGATTATTCTCAGATGAATACAGAAAAATTCAGAATAAAAGAAAACTTGAGGAATAATAACTAATGAATCACAGAAGACTGACTTTAGAATGAGTACCAAATCTTACTATCTTTACGGGACTGAAAAACAATGATCAATCTATCAAACTTGGTGACTTAAAGATTAGGGAAACCACAGTTTGCGGATTAGCATGCCATCCAAGCATCTGTGTCTATGCTCACAGCTTAGCTTGACATAATAAGTGGTACTGCTTAAATGCCTGTACATCCAATAACTTGTGCTTTGTTAATATGACTAAAAAGGGTATCACTGGGAAAGCTGTCAATCCATGAAGGGAAACAACCTGAACAGACTGGAGTCCAAAATGACAACTCCAAAGAAATTAATTAGACTGTTTTCTTCTCACCCACTTGTGCCCCTTTCCCAAAGCCTAGGGACCAAACTGCGGAAGAGGAGGCGTGGTAGATTGTAAGGGCTGTGGACAGATAGGGGTGAATCATGAGACTACAGGAATATAGTTTGGTCTCCTGATTGATCAACATGTCTGGGCATACAAGCTTCTCCAACTGGTCTATGGGAACCTTGGGTTGTTCAAAATTTGGACATAGATACTTGCAAAATGCACCAATTACCTGATTGTATGACATAATGAGTGACATCAATGCTATCTGCAAACAACTGTGTCATTGTATTGTAGAATCCCTTAAAAATAAAAAAATAAAAAAAATATTCACAAAACAAACAAACAAAAAGATATCTAGTAAAAAGATAGGTAAACTAAAGCTGCTATTTTTCAAGATGGATTCTACAATTGGGGTAGGAAGGAGAGGAAGTGGAGACATGGTGGCACATCACCATAAAGCGTGGAAAGAAAGAAACCAAATATGGCACAGTATGTTATTAGAAAAGACTAAGAATTTCTGTAAGTATTAGAATCTTTTTCCACCTAATTCTTTTTTTTTTTTAATTTTATTTATTTCTGTATGTGTATGAATGTACTGTCTGCATATAGGTTTGTGCACCCGTGTCGTGCAATGCCGCGGAGGTCAGAAGCGGGTCTCGGATTCCCCTGGAACTGGAGTTCTCCTGGAATTGGAGTTTCAGACGGTTCTCGGCCGCCATGTGGGTGCTGGGGATCGAACCCGGGTCCTCTGTAAGAGCGGTCGGCGCTCTTAACCGCTAGGCTATCTCTCCAGCCCTCCACCTAATTCTTATACCACTGTTAATGAGCTTTTGTGTCTGTGTTTTAGCTATAGAATTTAATTTGAAGACAGCAATTAAACCAAACTTTAACAGTACACATATACATATACATTATGTAAACAATTTATAAGCTGGATTTTAGACCTGGAAGATGTGCTCTTTCTCTTCTTTCTTTCCTCCCTTCTCTCCCCTCCCTTCTTTCCTCCCTCCCTCTCTCCCTCCTCCCTTCCTCCTTTTCCTTTCCTCTCAGTATCATTTATTTTTTTTTGAAACAATCACTCTATAGCCAAGGCTGGCCTGGAACTCACTATATAGCCCAGGCTGGCCTTGAACTGGTGGTGATCCTCTTGTCTGAGCCTCTGTAGTGCTGTGATTACAGCCATGAGCCACTACACGTAGATCTTCCCTATTTTCTTAATGTCCAGAAAAAAGCTTTTATTTTTGTTTACTTTTTATTTGAAGATTTCTTCTTATATACTTTGATATAAGATTGATACCAATAGAAAAATATGCATTATGGCACTGTATGAAAAGTTTTCATTCCCAAGCCATTTGTTAATTTCATTTCCCTACTGTATGTGATCTTTCCTTAAGTCTCTTGAAATATTGTTTGGATATGAACTTATTTTCACTAATAAGAATTTTCATCATTGCAAAACTAGGAATAAATAAACTGAGGCCTACACAGATACTATGACTTTCAGAGATCCCAGGAAATATCTTTGGTAAAGGAATAAGGTAGGGGGATTAATAATTTGCTTTACATAAGAAACTACACTAAAACTAGATGATAGTCACAGGACAATAGTATTTATATATTTATATATATAGTAAAATTCTGATAGGGTAGGAAAGGTGACAAGAGAAGGAAGTAAGATTGTATTAAGAGGATTAATATGGAAATTATACTGGGTGATTAAATCACAGATAAATTGCTTACAATTTAAAATTTGCAGCCTTTTCCAATGAACAGTAGAATAGGATATATATTTTTTTCTTTTTGGTTTTACACTTTTTTTGGTATTTTTGAGACAGGTCTCCCTTTTAGTATCAGATGTCCTGGAGCTCGCTCTGTAGACCAGGCCGGCCTTGAACCCACAGAGATCTACCTATCTCTGCCTCCCGAGTGCTGGGATTAAAGGCATGTGCCAGAATAGGATATTTGCCTGGCTAGAATAGGATATTTAAGTGAGAAAATAATCTACATTCTTTTCTACGGGAGAATCCCATTTATTATTACTAATGGGAAAGGAGATATTCATTTCCTTAAATACAGTATGATAACTTTTTTTGGAATTAACTAAAATTAATTATTTCAAAGTATCTGCTCAGATGAGTAATATTCCCCAAATCTTAGGACCCTCCTTCTTTATCTAAAGTAGCCTATGGTAGAAGGCAATGGTAGGTTATAAATGAGCTGGATAATGAAGCTATGGGCAGAGAAGATATAAAGAGAGAGAATGGAGGACCCTGAAATACTGATGTCATTGAAAGAATAAGAACCAACTTGGACTGTCTATGTTGAAATTGTGTATTTTAACATACTGGATATGGGTTAGAACCATGAAATGCTAGTAATGGCCATATAGTGAGATAATGAACAGTTTTAAAATGTTCTTTTTGAGGCCTAGTGTGGTGGTACATGCCTTTAATCCCAGAGGCAGGTGGATCTCTGTGAGTTCAAGGCCAGCCTGGTCTAAATAGTGAGTTCCAGGCCAGCTGTGGCTACAGGGAAACCCTGTCTCAAAAAAAAAAAGACACAAAAAAAGTTCTTTTTGACTTCCTCTTCTTTCCATTGATATTTTAAATTAGTATATAAAAAGGAGAAAACCACTTTAAAAATCCACTTTACTCAAATGGCAAGGATCTCAACATATCTTTCAAAAGTGCATACTGTATAAAGTTCTGAAAACATTTCCTGGTTTGTTAAAAATATTCCTCCTTTCTAAATAGTTCCTAAATAAGTTTTAAGAGATAAGCTTTCTAAACTGAATTTTTTCAGGAAGGTGAATTTGGGATTTTTAGAAATTATTGCCTTAATTAATATGTAAGAAGAGGGGCTGGAGAGATGGCTCAGTGGTTAGGAGCACTGACTGCTCTTGCAGAGGACCCAGGTTTGATTCCCAGCACCCACATGGCGGCTAAGAACCATCTTTAACTCCAGTTCCAGGGGAATCCGACGCCCTCTTCTGACCTCTGCAGCATTGCACCACATGGGTGCACCAACCTACATGTAGACAGTACACTCATACACATAAAAAAATATGTAAGAAGAAAGTGAGAGATATCGGGCATCTCTACAGGAAGGGTATGGATCTATCAAGAGCATGGTAAACTGGATTAGTGAGATGGGGAAAAAGTAAAAAGATGAAAAATAAAAAGACTGAACTGATTCCAACTGTTAATATGCAACTTTCATATTTTCCTCTTCTTAAAAATATTTCCAATTCTCTTCCTCCTAAATGTAATTTTAGGTTTACTAAGTTATACATTCATATTTATTCTCACAGAGATCTGCCTGCTTCTTCCTTCTGAGTCCTGAGATTAAAGGTGTGTGCCATCACAACAAGCTTATTCTTTCTTGCTTTTTCAAAACTTTTTCTACTTTCCTTTCCCTCCCTTCCCTTCTTCCTTTCCTTTTTCCTTTCCCCTTTTTTCCTGTTTCTTCTTTCCTTTCCTCCTCTTTCCCTTTCCTCTCCTTTCCTCTCCTTTCCTTTCCCTTTTCCCCCTTTCCCCTTTCCTCCTTCCCTTTCCCTTTTGCCCTTTCCATTTGCCCTCCCCTCCCCTCCTCTCCTCTCCTCTCCTCTCCTCTCCTCTCCTCTCCTCTCCTCTCCTCTCCTCTCCTGTTTTCCCCATTTCCCGTTTCCCCATTTCCCATTTACCCCATTACCCCATTTCCTCTTTCCCCATTTCCTGTTTCCCCACTTCCTGTTTCCCCATTTCCTGTTTCCCCATTTCTCATTTACCCCATTTCCCTATTTCCTCTTTCCCCTGTTTCCTCATTTCCCCGTTTCCCCCATTTCCTGTTTCCCCGTTTCCCCTGTTTCCCTGTTTCCCCCGTTTCCCCGGTTCCCCATTTCCCCCGTTTCCCATTTCCCCCATTTCCCATTTCCCCCCTTTTCCCTAAAATCTGTTTCCTGCTATTCCCCTCTCTCAGACTCTGGTGTTCCCCTTTACATCCATAGTTCCCTTCCATATTCCTGCCTTCTGCTGTTGCATCAGGATATATACTCACATATAAGGAATTGGCACCTAGATCCAAAAATGAGGAGGAACATAGGTCATTTGTTTCTCTGAGTCCGTGTCACACTTTGTATAACAGTTTCTAGCTTCATCTATTTACTTTTGTCTTTCTACACTGCTGAATAGAACTCCACTGTGTAAATGTACCACAGTTTCTTTATCCATTTGTTAGTGGAGGGACACTTAGGATGCTTCCATTTCTTAAATATTGTGTAAAGAGAAGCAGTAAAGATTGTAAGAGCCAGGATTTTTGCATGAACATAAGGAAACAGCTTTCAGGCCTCTGGGAACTTATTCTTATGAACTAGCAATAATGTGACATATATGCCTCAACCTTAGCTGAGGAACAATTGACAGCTGATTCCTGCCGGAGGAGAGAAAGTTGATTTTCTTCTCGGAACTGATTCTGGATAACTGAGGACTCCAGTGGATGAACTTGCACTGATATACATCTGGGTGACTCTGGATAACTAAGGACTCCAGTGGATGAACTTGCACTGATATACATCTGGGTGACTCTGGATAACTGAGGACTCCAGTGGATGAACTTGCACTGATATACATCTGAGTTCAAATGCTTGATATGATAGGGCTTGACATGTGTGACAAAACACATAAAATCAGGGGAGGGAGGATATGCTTAAGGTCTATTGTACAAAATGCAAAGCCTCAATTAAAAACTGTGCTTTTCTAATAGCATTGTCCTTGAGCTTCAAACTACACTTATACATATTATCAATGCATTGTAATTTATTCAAAATAGTGGGATTTCTTACAAGTGAGTTGTTAAAAGAACAATACAGAAAAATACAAATCTTTAAAATGTAATGTCTAGTCTTTAAAAAAATACTTGATAGAATTCAAAGTCATTACTCTGTATTGTGATAAAGATGTGTGCTTGAGAAGATGAAGTTTGACTCATGAAGCCTATTAAACCTGGGGCTTGCTAGTTTCCCCTGTGCGTCATGAGTGGGGGTCATTTCCTTTGCCTTCTTGAGCTCTGCTCTGTACATGTGCCCAATGAGAGTCCAGAGTAAGCTCTTTGCTATCATTTCCTTTCCTTATTTTCAAATTAATATGTTAACAATGGAAATAACAATAGTTAGAATTCTTATACTTTGGCTCTGCATCAGGCACGAAAGTACAGGTATGGAATATTTTAAAGGTCAAATCAAGTCTAAAACTTTATTTCATTGATCAAGAAACAGTTTTCTGGCTTCATAGTGAGTATTAATCAAACTGGGGATTGATCTTTAAAAACAATTTTCCTCCTTATCATTTCTCATGCAATTGGTCCTGCATATTTATGAATTTGAATCAGGGCTTAATGCATGGAAGAAAATGTGAAATAAATGCATAAGGCTCTAAAAACAAGACTCTAAATGCCTGCATCCAGAGTACCATATTGAATCCATGTGGACACGATGAGGGGCAGCCCTTCTTTTCCATAGCCTGTTACCACGTCTGCTCCACTGAGTAACTTTCTGTCCTCTCTCCTTGATCTTTTGTTGAGACAGATCACAGGTGGACAAAGAATGAGTGAGTACTAAACAATATAAGACCTTTATTCCCTTGTCAGTCTCACATGACAGAACATGATTGACATTACACTGTATTGTTTTCAGACTTCTAAGTATTTAGATTTGTGTCCCTATGTTTTTTCAGGGTGGATCCATCCATGAAATTAAACTTATGAAAATTTCAAAAAAATTAAATTAAAAATGTAGCATGTTAGGTTATACCAGTGGAATTGGTAGTAGACCATGTTTGTAATGTTAGATTGTTGGGGAAAATAATTATTTTGAAGTAAAAAGAATCAGTTTACATTAAAAAAAGAAGTCTAGGAAAGATTTAAACTATAAAGAAGGAAATGTATAGAGAGTATGAAATTCTATGCCATTTTATCTATGGAAGTTAAATATCTTTAGGTTTTAATATCTGAGGATAGTCATAAAATCAAGCTCATTCAGACAAAATAATAAATATATGCATTAATATACATAAATTTATAACATTTTATGTATATGTATATAAATATATGCTCATGTATCATAATAATACATATATTCTCATGATCAATGAGATTATTAAGCCTTAAGCCAGGAATATCTTTATAAATGAAGAAATAAAATTTGATGTGTCTCATAGGCATGAGCATTTCACAGACCATGTCTGTGTGTCTAGTTGTGAGACTCTGTAGTAATGTCATCTGGTGAGGAAGACACTTCTTATCTGAGTGGTGTCTTGGATAATTGTCTGTAAATATAAGCATATGTCTTGTAGTTAGTAAAATGTAACCTTACTCCAGAGATGTGTCAACATTGGGGATTTCTCTAAGATCTAAGACATCTCCAGTTGTGTATCTCTGGCTATGTTTATAATACTATACATGAGTTCCCCTAGCATCATAGAACATGTACAACAGAAGATATTAACTATCTCCTAACTCTGCTTAAGGAAGCTCCCAAATGTAACCAGAGACCAGGAACTCAAAAGGGGATGAATGGCCAAGCCGTGATGATTGGAAATCTACAGAGTGTGGTTCCATGGACAGGTCACCTTATTCAGCTTCACCCATCCAGGGTTCAGTGAACAGTGCAGAAGAGGGTCTGGGAATTTTGTAAGAGCCAGGGATGTGATGCAAGACCAAATAGAATTGAATCCTGCAAGCTCCTGAGACCCTGTTCGTATGAATCTACATCATTAGTAAGAGGATGCACAAGACCCATGCAAGCTCAGCTAGAAAAAATCCTGCACACAACAACANAAAAAAAAAAAAAGAAAAAGAAATTATTTAAATAGATAGAGGTAAAGAAACAAAGACAAAGAAAATCCATAACTGGCCATTAAAAAAGGACCTTTGAGAAGAGATCTAGCCTTATTTAAATATTATATACTGCTATAAATGTTTATTGAAACATATGGTACATAATTACTATGTATAATTTTTGTGTTTCAATTAAAAATAAATAAAAAGAATTGGTCTTTTATTTTATCATTTTTATGTGTATGAGTGTATTGCCTGCATGTGTGTACCATACAGTGCATCCATGTTGTGCAATGCCCGTGGATGTCAGAAGAGGGTATTGGAGTCTCCTGGAACCGAAGTTATGGACAGTTGTTAGCTGCCATGTGGATTCTAGGAATTGAACTTGGGACCTCAGCCAGTGCTCTTAACTGCTAAGCCATCTCTCCAGCCCCCAAATTTGGTCTTTTAAACAACCCCGATAAACTTGAAATATTTTGGACTTTTTTCCCATTTGAGTTAATAACTAATAATAACAGCAATGTATTATATTTTGAAAATTGCTAAGAAAGTAGATTTTAAGTGTTATTACAAGAAATAATTAAGTGAAATAATATATATGCTAATAGCTCGGTGGAAGCATATCACATTGCATACCTGTTTTAAAATATGTTGTACAACGAAAAAGAAAAAAAAAAACCACTAAGAGTTTCTAAACAATTTAGTTGCATTTTTATCCTGGGTTATTAGACTGGACTTTTGGCAGGCAAATGTTCTTTAATATTTGATTTTAAGTTTTATGCAATTTTAGGCAACTCTGCTCCAGAGATTTGAAAGATGCCATTTGAAATGGCATCTTCCAGAGGGAATTAGAGATGTCCCTCATGCTTACTTTTCATCAAACCGTTTATTGATGTTTGAGCATATAGCAGAGTAGACTTCCATACTTAATTCCTATGCTGGAAATGTGTTCATTTTTCTGAGGCCATATAGATGTTTTTAACTTAGAAAATATGTGGAAGACTTCCAGACCAAGGCTATCTGCTATCTGGGATGGGATGTGCAGGGGCTAAAAGAATAAGTAGTAACAATGCTTTTTTTTTTTTTTTGGTGTGAGGAATGTAATCCAGGGTCTTGCATGTGCAAGACAGGTACTTTATCTCTGAGCCACATCCCCAGATAAGTGATAGTGTTTTTATTTGATTTCTATGTATTTATTGGTAATCAAGAATATTAATAGAATTGTACAACTATTAATAATTTCATAATTATAATAGATAATTATTATGAAACTATTATGATTAATAACTAATATTTATATTAATGATAATTAATAATTATATTAATAATAGAATTTCACTGGAGAGTATTAAACAAGATTGTGTAAAAATGTAGGTATAGATTTGTGAAGGAAGTTCTTCTTACAGTTATCCTTACATTGTGGACAATGGATGTAAAAGTAGTAATCAGGTGCCTGGGCTGAGCCAAAAATGTGTAAAAAAAAATAAAGAGTCTGATGATATTTAAGAAAACCCAAATATTTACCTCGAACAGCATAGCCATCTTTAACTGATGCTGGGAATGGGGGTAGGTTGTCTTTTGCATATACATCTTGAGCAAGGACTCGCCCCATTCCATCTGGAAGAAAAAAAAGAAATATGAATAATGGAGGCAATGTAGAAGCAGCAGCCCTAACAATATGGGCGTATTTGCCTGACGCAGCTTGAAATGGGCTCAGTCAGACCTTCTGATTTCTATTACAAAAAAACAGGAGACAGAAAGAAGACATGCATCTTGGAGACTGAGGTCACATACAGTCAATTCATAGTAATGGTTGCAGCAATTATCTAAAGATGTGTTCAGAAGATGTATCATTAATGAGCGGGGCGTGGTGGTGCACACCTTTAATCCTAGCACTTGGGAGGCAGAGGCAGGCGGATCTTTGTGAGTTCAAGGCCAGCCTGGTCTACAGAGTGAGTTCCAGGACAGCTGGGACTACAGGGAGACCCTGTCTCGAAAAGACAAAAAAAAAAAAAAGATACCAATTGTTATTTTTCTTAAAAGGAAAGCCAAAAACTTAAACATTTTCATATTCATTGACTAGTAATTTTCCTTTTAGAACTTTATCTAAAATATTGAATTTGTCTTCATGTACATGTTTCTTTCAAAATTGTTTATATTAATAAAAATGAGAAATAATATATATGTATTTAAGTAAACAGTGATGTTACTCTTATGATAAAATATATGGCCAACATAATATTTATAAAGAACATTCACAGACAAAGAAAACATTCTAAGGGTGGTGGCACACGCCTTTAATCCTAGCACTTGGGAGGCAGAGGCAGGCGGATCTTTGTGAGTTCAAGGCCAGCCTGGTCTACAGAGTGAGTGCCAGGACAGCTGGGGCTACAGGGAGACCCTGTCTCAAAAAGACCAAAAGAAAAAAAAAGAATGTTTTGTAAAAAGAATGTTACTTATTGTGCTTATTTGCTGTTATACTTTTTCCAATATTTCCAAGTTTTTTTAAATGCCATTTTTATATCATAAGCTTTCCTTTTTGTCCTGATAGCCATTGAGGGTTTATGCTTTCCAGATTTAGGACCTAGAAGTACAGAGATTTTTTTTCCTTTTGTATCTGATTCTTAGTAATAGTGATACTGATGCTTACTTTTAGAGAACTGATCCCTAAATTAGAATAGAGAACTTGGAAGAGTCTTGCTTCATATACTCCTAGGAAGTTGAATCTATCCTGGATCTTTAGTCCATTCATTCTAAGACAACAAAAAGTGGTGGAACCAGATGGCCCAATTAAAAAAAAAATATCCGGGGCAGAGTAGGAAGACATAATATATAACATTTCCCTATGTAGCCCAGGCTGGCCTTGAATTTACAATCCTCCTCCCTCCATCTCCTGAATGGTGGGATTATAGGCACAAGCCACCACACCTTGAGACAATATTGGCTCCCTTTTGAGCCTAGATAGATTATAATTAACCTCCTTGGGGTGGCCCTTTTTAAAATTTTTAAAAATTTATTCTTATATGTGTTATGAATGTACTGTCTGCATGTAGGTTTGTGCACCCGTGTCGTGCAATGCCATGGAGGTCAGAAGAGGGTGTCAGATTCCCCTGGAACTGGAGTCAAAGATGGTTCTCAGCCGCCATGTGGGTGCTGGGGATCGAATCTGGGTCCTCTGCAAGAACCACTAGGCCATCTCTCCAGCCCCTAGGGTGGCTCTTTAACTACAACCAATTTGGCCTGTGGTGGTAGGTGAAAATATAAGGTCTATTCTAATTTAGATTCTAAAAGAATGATTTTGATGGAATCTTGAATATGTATTAACAATGTACTACTAATAATAAATCAAAGTTAGCTCAAGAGCTGAGTTTTTCTGGCATCTGGTCATTAACATCTAAAAATATTTATTAACATTTGTTAAGCTGGGTGTAGTAGTGCACACCTTTGTTTCCAACACTAAATGGGCAGAGGCAGGAGGATCTCTGTAGAACTGAGGTAAGTCTGATCTACATGGCAAGTTGCAGGCCAGCTGGAGCTAGAGGGAGACCTTGTCTCAAAATGATAAAAAACATTTGTTACTAAGTAATATCATTTACAGACTATCACTTAATCCCACAAAAATCTAGTGAAGTCTCTTTAATTGGATTTAAGGTTTGCTTCCTAGTTGGACCCCATACCTGACAATGATATTAGGCTTAGGAACCTGAGGCTGGGCAGGTCACAGGTCACAGGGGAGAACCTAGTACTAAATCTCTACTAAATAGCTATTGTATTAAACTGACTCTTAGTGACCAATTGTCATACCCATAGATTACATCTTACAACTCTTACAAGAGGTTTCCTTATACAACAGAGGGTGATTAACATAGAAATCCAGAATTGGCCAATGTGCAGAGAACAGGAGGCTGCAGAGTGCTTATCCCTGAACAGGACACCTATTTCAACTTCTGCCTCCTAAGGCTCATGGGTCATTAAGGAAGATGGGGCAGAAAGACTGTAAGAGTCAGAGGTGGCAGATGATGCCAAGAAAACAGTTTTCCAGACACTTGGTGAGTTACTCATATGAACTTACAGCAACAGTGACAGCATGCACAAGTCCCATGCAAGATCAAACCAGAAAAAAAAATCCCAACACAGACATAAGGAAGTGGGTAAGAAGCTCTAATCCCACGTAAGGAAATTATGGCAACAGATAGCTCCTGGGAGGGGTAGACAGCCTCTCTCAAGCAGGGGACTCTTGGTATGTTAACCAGGTTCTAATGGACCCACACTGAAGGACATTTGGAGACATAAATTAGATTTTATAGGCCTTACTATATACATAATAGAGTGCATTAGACTGGGTGGGGGGCAATAAGGGAAATTGCAGCAAGCAATGGAATCTAAACACCATCAAATATATTGTATGAAAATTATAAAACAATCAGAAAAATCTATTGAATCAAAGTGCAGAGAATAAATACTTGTGGAGTTCTCAGGAATAAATGGGACATTTATATCATATCTTCTCTCAAGGTGCAGTGAACATTATGGAAGAGGAAGTGGAAAGATGGTAAAAGCCAGAGGTCAGGGAGGACCAGGGTGAGACATTGTCTTTTGGACATGACAGGATGACTGCACTCATGAATTCATAGCAGCTGTTATCACCTGCATAAGATCTGTACCAGATGAAGCCAGCTAACATTCCAATGTTGAAGGGGGAGGGGCTCATGAGCACTCACCCCTAGCTGAAGAACTACTGACAGCTGATAGATGCTAAGAAAGGGTTGACCCAGATCCAGTGGATGGCCCCAATCCCATGACTATATGGGAAGCACAAACAGTACTCAGGAGGTTATAAAAAAGAAAAGAGGACATGATGTTGGGAGGGGAAGGTGGGATGGATCCAGGAGAAGTTAGGAGGGGGAGTGGAGGGTGATTATTATGAAAATACATTGTATATATGTATGAAATTCTCAAAGAATTAATAAAATATATTAAAATCTAGTGTAATATTCATTGAATAGATTATGAAAGGTTTTATTGGCAGCTTATTACTGTTGGGTGACACTCTGGATAGGCTGACAAGAGCTCAGTGGATGAACTTGCACTGAGGAATGGCCAGGGACACTAATTTGTCATAATAGGCCTTAACACAAATGACAGAATGTATGAATTCCAGTGGGAGAAGGCTGTGAGAGGTGCCAGTGGAGAAGGGGGTATAAAGGTGATTGAGACTGATTGACATGTTATGTATGAAATATACAAAAATTCAATAAAAAGACAAAAAAAGTTTAAACAAGGTAAGCCAATTACCCAAGGTTATATTTGGTAAAGTAAGATTAAAAATAGAGAACTAGCATCTGAGCTGAATTACTGTAACAACTACTACTACTCCTCATGGTCTGTCTATTTACAGTTCTTCCTCTATTTCTCTCACATTAAAAAAACAACAAGGCGAAAATAAGCAATTACTATGCAAAACAGTAATTCCACTTGGGTATACATCCAAAAAACTGAAAGCAGGGACTTAAATAGGTACTTATACATCCATGTTCACTGAAGCATTACTCACATTAATCAACGATAGCACTAAATGTCCATGTATGAAGCAATGATAGAAAAATGTGTTAGAAGTGTAAATGAATGGAGATAATGCTTTGATAAATGTTTTGAGAACAGGAATACTTCTCAGATTTAAAAACAGAATTTTTTATATATGCTACAATGTGGACACATTCTGAAGGTATTATGCCAAGGGAAATAGGTCTGTCACAAAAGATAAAATATATGCTTTCACTTATGTGTTGTACTTGAGTCATCAAAACCACAGACCAGAGAGTAGAACAGCAGCTGACAGGGGTTAGAGGAGGGAATAGTAAAGGGCCTTGATTTATATGAGGCTTTTGCTAGTGTTTAATTGGTACACAGTTTAATTTGGGAAGACCAGAGTTCCTGAGGGATAGTGGTAATAGTTACAGGAAAACACAAATATACTTAATGCCATTTTACCATATGTTTTATAGTAGCAAAAATGGTAAATATATATGTTATTACTACTACCAACAAAAGCAAGATGAACTGTTGGTAATAAGCATTAACAGGTTGTACATAGTCATTTTTCATTATAAATCCTAGCTATTAGCCCTCCAAAAGCAGAATACTATTAGGATATTCTTTTTATTCCCATATTCCTAGAAGACAGGGACTGAGATTTAGTCTGTTTGAAAGACTACTGATGGATGTAGCGGCAGATCTCATAGTGACTTAGATATAAGTGAAATAATTAACAAAATACTCTGAGAATAGGAATAACAACCATGTTTTGCTTTTGCAAGATTTGCTCACATGGAAATGGATAAAGAAAAGATCATGTGCTGGCTTGATTTTGCTTGTTAGCGCCTGAGTTACTCATATGCCTCATTGTGCAATTCCGTTCTCTAATGTCCCTATAATAGAAAATCTATCAATTATAATTTGATGGAATTTTATTCTGAAAATGAAAATAAAAACTTTCAGTTCCTTTTATTAATAAATACCCACATATAGCAAATACAAAGACTCAATTTTCTGAGGAGCCTCAAATAATAACTTCAGTTTGAGAAAAAATATCTATGATAAGGAATAACAGTTATTTAAATATCAACAAAACTTCACTGGTTTACAAAGTAGTAAGCCTGTCCTTTTATAAGATTTCCTGCAATGCTATCCTAAGACTCAAATAACATGATGTGTAAAATGTTTACACTGAGAATGAGCTGATTATGGAGAAGTATAGTTTCTGAAATAAAGTATAATTTATCACATCTCATATATGCTGGGCCTTTTCTTGTCTCTATGCCTTTGCAGTTAATGTCACCATGGATTAGAATGTCTTTTTTCTTATTTTCTACTTTTAGTAAATATCATGTATCTATTAATAGTTCAGATATATCTCTTCAATCTTCTGTCTCTTGCCAAGGCAAATTAATTCCCTGAGCAATTTACTCATTGAATAAACACTGGGAACTTACCAAAAAATGAGATACTGAAGACAAAACTATCAGTAAGGGGGCATTTCAATACCCCACTGAGTCCTTTGGATAGGTCAACAGGACAAAGAATAAACAGAGAGACATCTGAACTGAATGATATGATACACCAAATGGACCTCATAGACCTCTACCTAATATTCCACCCTAACACCAGAGAATACACTTTCTACTCAGCACCCCACGGAACATTCTCCAAAATCGACCACATACTGGGACACAGAAGAAACCTCCACAAATACAAAAAGATTGAAATAATTTCATGCATTCTATCAGACCATAGTGCAATAAAGCTCAACATCAACACCAGGATAAGCCTTTCTGCCTACAAGAACACATGGAGACTAAACAACACACTCTTGAATAATGAATGGGTCAAGGAAGAGATAAAGAAAGAAATAAAAACATTCCTGGAACTGAATGACAATGACAATACAACACAACAAAACCTATGGGATACCTTAAAAGCAGTCCTAAGAAGGAAGTTTATAGCCCTGGGTGCCTACATTAGAAAAACAGAAAGAGCACAAGTGAATGATCTAACACTACAGCTAAAAGCACTTGAGAGGCAACAACAGATGAACCCTAAACGCAACAGACAGGAAGAAATAACAAAAATCAGAGCAGAAATCAATGAAATAGAAACAAAGAAAACAATACAAAAAATCAATGAAGCCAAAAGTTGGTTCTTTGAAAGAATAAACAAGATAGACAGACCTCTAGCCCAGTTAACAAAAAGAAAGAAGGAACAACTCCAAATCAATACAATCTGTGATGAAAAGGGAAATATCACAACGGACAAGGAAAAGATCAAGAAAATTATATGGGAATATTACAAGAACCTATATTCTACCAAGTTTGAAAATCTAGAAGAAATGGATGAATATCTGAAATCCTGGGAATCACCAAAGCTTG
>VZQC01001310.1:1687485-1753890 GCA_009823505.1 Rhizomys pruinosus
CAAACCTGAGCACATACAATTTCAGCCATCTCATATTTGACAAGGGGGCCAAGAAGACACAATGGAGAAAAGACAGCATCTTCAGCAAGTGGTGTTGGCAAAAGTGGATCACCACTTGTAGAAGAATGAAATTAAACCCCTACCTCTTGCCCTGTACAAAAGTCAACTCCAGATGGATCAAAGACCTCAACATGAAACCCCAAACTCTGAAGGTGATAGAAGAAAAAGTTGGCAGCAGACTACAAGACAGAGGCGTAGGAAAAGACTTCCTAAATTAGACAGCAGCTGCACAAGAATTAAGGTCGACAATTGACAAATGGGACTTCATTAAACTCAAAAGCATCTGTACATCAAAAGAATCAATCAAGGAAGTGAAGAGAAATCCCACAGAGTGGGAGGAATCCTTCACCGCAGAAACATCTGACAAAGCATTGATTTCCACTACTCAAAAAACAAAGAAGAAAGAAAACAAATGACCCACTCAATAGATGGAGCAAAGAGGTGAACAGAGACTTCACAAGTGAGGAATTAGAGATGGCTGAGAAACACCTTAAGTCACTAATCATTAAGGAAATGCAAATCAAAACCACTTTAAGATATCATCTTACTCCAACAAGACTGGCTAGGATCAAGAAAACAAATGATACCAAGTGCTGGAGAGGTTGTAGGGAAAGGGGAACATTCATACACTGCTGGTGGGAATGAAAACTCATGCAGCCACTATGAAAAGCAGTGTGGAGAACCCTTGGAAGATTTGGAATGAACTTGCCACCTGACCCAGCCATACCACTCCTAGGCATGGACCCTCAAGACTCACCCTACCACAGAAATACATGCAAAGCCACGTTTATTTCAGCTCTCTTCACAATAGCAAGGAGCTGGAAACCCAAATGCCCCTCAACTGATGAGTGGATAGAGAAATTGTGGTACATCTACACAATGGAGTTCTATGCAGCAGTAAAGAAAAATGACATCACGAGCTTTGCAGGAAAATGGCTGGAGCTAGAGGACATCATGCTGAGTGAAGTAACACAGTCCCAGAAAAAGAAACGATGAATGGTATTCCTCATCTGTGAATGCTAGTGCCAATTACCTAGTTGTAAGTATTTCTTGTGCATGGCCCCTTGAGCTCTTGTCCAAGAACTTGGGAGTGATGCATATTGGAAACAACAACAACAACAACAACAACAACAACAACAACAGAAAGGACTGCATCAAAGAACTGACAGAAACAGTGAAAAAAAAAAAAAGATACTACCGGAACTCAGTTTTAAAGAATAAATCAGCACTAGGTAGAAGAGAGGAGCATTTTAGACAAATGAAGTAAGCTTAGAATTTAAACATAATCTTGTAAAAATGGGACTTTTAAACAGACCAAATATTTCAAGATACTTTGCCAGTAAAATTTAAGTCTCTTGAAATATACTGGTATATGTCTTTTAGGCACTTCTCTAGTGACAAGATAGAGAACAGTTTGGAGAGTCTGAAGTTATATTATCATTTGTATCTATCTTCTTAGAAATTGTTAGTTCTTTGGCAATTTCATGTATGAACATACTGCATTCTGGTTAGTCTCTTTTCCTACCCACTTTATCTTCCTCCCATTCCTTTCAACCCATATATCTTGTCCTTTCACAGACTTTTGGTTTTATTGTGTGACCCATTATTTAACCAGGACCATCTTTGCAACCAATGCATTAGGAGTATTGACTGGGTCCTGGTGAGGTCAACATTGTATATGCAACTGGAGGCAATGACACCCCCATTCCTTGAAATTATCTGTAGGTAATAGTTCAGCATTAAGGGACAGGGACAACTGAGTCCCTCCATCATCCTTGCCTAGCTGTTGATAGGCTAATTTTTGTGCAGTCCTAGTGCAGTTATCTGTACTGTTGAGCATTTGTGATTGCAATGGCTGTGTATTGCCCAGAAGATGGCATTTTGTAACTCAATTTCTTTTTTATTATATTTTATTATTTTATTTTATTTTATTATGTGTATGAATGTACTGTATGCATGTAGGTTTGTGCACCCGTGTCATGCAATGCCATGGGAGTCAGAAGAGGGCATCAGATTCCCCTGGAACTGGAGTTAAAGATGGTTCTCAGCCGCCATGTGAGTGCTGGGGATCAAACCCGGGTCCTCTGCAAGAGCAGTTGGCACTCTTTTTTTTTTTTAGAATTTTTTTTTTATTTTTATTTTATTTATTTATTTATGTGTGTGAATGTATTGTCTGCTTGGAGGTTTGTGCACCCGTGTCGTGCAATGCCGCAGAGGTCAGAAGAGGGTGTCGGATTCCCCTGGAACTGGAGTTCTCCTGGAATTGGAGTTACATACGGTTCTCAGCTGCCATGTGGGTGCTGGGGATCGAACCCGGGTCCTCTGCAAGAGCAGTCTGGTGCTCTTAACCACTAGGCCATCTCTCCAGCCCTGTAGCTCAATTTCATATAATATATATTTACATAAAAGCCTATAGAATCAATCTTGAATGTCCAAATGCATTTTGGTGTGGGTCCATCCATTAAAGACTGGTTAACCTAAGAATCTCACTTTTAAATGAGATTGACTCTCTCCCTTCTAGCAGTCATAGGTTGCCAACAGTTTCCCAGGTTGGGATTTCTTGCCACCTCCCGATGTCTATGCTGAGATTTTTGTCTGGCTTGAGCTTAAGTGGGAGTAGTCTATGCTGTCACCATCTCTCTGAGTTCACATGAGTAACTGCCCAGCTGTCTGGAAAACTCTGTTTCCTTGTGATCATCTACAAATTCGGGCTCTTAGAATCTTTCTGCACCCTGTTCCTTGATGATCCCCGAGCGTTGGGAGGCAGAAGTTTGATGTAGATGTCCTGTTCAGGGATAAGCACTTTAGAACCTCTTAGTCTCTGCATGTTGGACAGTAATGGTTCTCTGTGCTAATCACCCTCTACTGCATAAGGAACCTTCTCTGCTGAGAGATGAAAGATGCATTAATCTATGGGTATAGAAATAAGTTGCCTAGCGCTTAAGAGCGCTGACTGCTTTTGCAGAGGACGTGGGTTGGAATTCCTAGCACCCATATGGTGGCTGAGAACCGTTTTTAATTCCAGTTCCTGGGGAATCCGACACCCTCTTCTGACTTCCACAGCACTGCATGACACGGGTGCATAAACCTACATACAGACAGTACATTCATACAGTTAAAAAATAAATAAAAAAAGAAAAATAAGTCATTAGGAGTCAGTTGAATGCTCTATCTATTTAGTAGAAAGCTTCTATTAGGCTCTCCCCTATGTCTTGTGACCTGTCTGGGCTAAATGACTTTTAATTCTCTGCTGTATTTATATACCACATTTTATTTATCCACTAATGGATGTTGAACTGCTATCATCTCTTGCTATTGTGAATTTTGTTTTTACAAACATAGGTGCTAGAATATTGCTTCAAATTCTTTCTTCTAGTTCTTTTATGTACCCACCAGTGGGATTTCTGGATCAAATGGTAGTCCTATTTCTAATTTTTTTTTTTTTGAGAAACTGCCGTACTATTTTCCATAGTGGTCATACCATTTTGCACTTCCACCAAACATGCACAGGAGTTCTAATTATTCTACATTCTTACCCAAACCTGTTATTTTCTGTTTTGTTGATAGAAGCCTCCTAATGATGAAGCAGTATTTTGTTGTGGTTTTTATTTTAATTTTTCTGATGATTACTGCTTGAGTGTCTTTTAAAATAATTATTATAAACTATTTAGAGATCATCTGGAGAACTGCCTATTCACATCCTTTATCTATTTTTAACTGAGTTGTTTTATTTTGGTTGTTGCATTATAAAAGCTTTTCACATATTCTGGATCTTAATTCCTTATCAGATATATGGATTCCAATTGTTTTCTTCCACTTCATAGGCTTCCTTTTCAATCTGCCATGTT
Organism: Rhizomys pruinosus; assembly: GCA_009823505.1. NCBI lineage: Eukaryota > Metazoa > Chordata > Mammalia > Rodentia > Spalacidae > Rhizomys > Rhizomys pruinosus. The sequence goes on from VZQC01001310.1 coordinate 1,691,394, forward strand.
CTTTGATGAACATAACATTCAAATTTGATATGGTCCCCTTTGTCAGTGCTTGCTTTAGTACTGTTGTGATAGATAAGTTGTTATCAAGATGGAGTTTCTAAACCTTCTCCCTTGCTTTGTTTTTGGAGTTTTATAGTTTTAGTGGGAAAGTCTCCTTGTATTCCTTCTTCAGTTGCTTGTTATTGGCATAAAGAAAGGCTACTGATTTTTCTAAGTTAATTTTGTATCCTGCCACTTTACTGAAGCTGTTGATGGTTTCTAAGTTTTCTGGTAGAGTTTTTGGTATCCCTTAGGTAAACTATCATGTTATCTGCAAAAAGGGATAGTTTGACTTCCTCTTTTCCAATTAGCACTCTTCTGATTTCCTTTTCTTATCTTACTACTCTTGCGAGCATTTCCAGCACTATACTGAAGAGGAGTGGGGATAGGGGGTAGCCTTGTCAGGTTCCTATCTTTAAGGAGAATACTTCTAGTTTTTCTCCATTTAGGATATTGGTGGTTGTGGGTTTACTGTATATGGCTTTAATTATGTTGAGGAATGTTCCCTCCAGTCCAATTCCTTCCAGGACTTTAAACATGAAGGCATGCTGAATTTTGTCAAAGGCCTTTTCTGCATCGATTGAAATGACTCTGTGGTTTTTTGGTCTTTCAGTCCATTTATGTGCTTTATGAAGTTTTTTGATTTATGTATGTTGAACCATCCCTGCATCTCTGGTATGAATCCAGCTTGGTCATGGTGGATGATCTTTATGATATGTGCCTGTATGCAGTTTGCAAGTATTTTGTTGAGAATTTTTGCATCTATGTTCAATAGTGAAATGGGTCTATTGTTTTCTTTTTTGGTTGTCTTTGCCTGGTTTTGGTATTAGAGTAATGTTGGCTTCATAGAATGAATTTGGGAGATTTCCTTCTTTTTCTATCCTCTTGAATAATTTGAGTGGTAGTGGCTGTAGGTCTTCTTTAAATGTCTTATAGAATTCTGCCATGAATCCATCTGGACCTGGGCTTTTTTTAGTTGGGAGTTTTTTTTTTTTTATTACAGTTTCAATTTCCTCCTTTATTATGGGTCTATTTAAGCTGTTGATCTCAGTCTTATAATATAGTTTAGGCTGACCTCAAACTTGTGATCTCCTTACTTCAGCCTCCTCAGTGCTAGGCTTATAGATATATAGCACCCCTTCAAAAAAAAAAACTCCCACTAAAAAAGCCCAGGTCCAGATGGATCATGGCAGAATTCTATAAGACATTTAAAAAGACAATACAGCCACTACCACTCAAATTATTCAAGAGGATAGGAAAAAGAAGGAAATCTCTCCAAATTCATTCTATGAAGCCAACATTACTTCTAATATCCAAAAACCAGGCAAAGACAACCAAAAAGAAAAACAATAAACGCCATTTCATCTATTGAACATAGATGCAAAAATTCTCAACAAAATATATTGCAAACATATACAGGCACATATCATAAAGATCATCCACCATGACCAAGCTGGATTCATACCAGAGATGCAGGGATGTTCAAATACATAAATCAAAAAACTTCATAAAGCACATAAATGGACTGAAAGACCAAAAAAAACCACAGAGTCATTTCAATCGATGCAGAAAAGGCCTTTGACAAAATCACAATGCCTTCATGTTTTAAAGTCCTGGAAGGATTGGCTGGAGGGAAACATTCCTCAACATATAAAGCCATATACAGAACCCACAACCACCAATATCCTAAATGGAGAAAAACTAGAAGTATTCCTCCTAAAGATAGGAAACCTGACAAGGCTACCCCCATCCCCCTCCCTCCAGTATAGTGCTGGAAATGCTCGCAATAGTAAGTAAGATAAGAAAAGAAATCAGAAATAGTGCTAATTGGAAAGAGGAGTCAAACTATCCCTTTTTGCGATAACATGATAGTTTACCTAAGGGATACAAAAACTCTACCAGAAAGAACTTAGAAACCATCAACAGCTTCAGTAAAGTGGCAGATACAAAATTAACTTAGAAAAACAATATAGCCTTTCTATATCCAATAACAAGCAACTGAAAAGAAGGAAACAAGGAACTTCCGGACCACTAAAACTATAAAACTCCAAAAACAAAGCAAGGGAGAAGGTTTAGAAACTCCATCTTGATAACAACTTATCTATCACAACAGTACTAAAGCAAGCACTGACAAAGGGGACCATATCAAATTTGAATGTTATGTTCATCAAAGAACATGGCAGATTGAAAAGGAAGCCTATGAAGTGGAAGAAAACAATTGGAATCCATATATCTGATAAGGAATTAAGATCCAGAATATGTGAAAAGCTTTTATAATGCAACAACCAAAATAAAACAACTCAGTTAAAAATAGATAAAGGATGTGAATAGGCAGTTCTCCAGATGATCTCTAAATAGTTTATAATAATTTATTTTAAAAGACTAGCAACTTAATCATCGAAAAATTAAAATAAAAACACACAACAAAATACTGCTTCATCATTAGGAGGCTTCTATCAACAAAACAGAAAATAACAGGTTTGGGTAAGAATGAGAATAATTAGAACTCCGTGCATGTTGGTGGAAGTGCAAAATGGTATGACACTATGGAAAATAGTACGGCAGTTTTCTCAAAAAAAAAAATTAGAAATAGGACTACCATTTGATCCAGAAATCCACTGGTGGGTACATAAAAGAAACTAGAAGAAAGAATTTGAAGCAATATTCTAGCACCTATGTTTGTAAAAACAAAATTCACAATAGCAAGAGATGATAGCAGTTCAACATCCATTAGTGGATAAATAAAATGTGGTTATAATATACAGCAGATTAAAAGTCATTTAGCCCAGACAGGTCACAAGACATAGGGGAGAGCCTAATAGAACTGTCTACTAAAAGATAGAGCATTCAACTGACTCCTAATGACTTTTTTTTCTTTTTTTATTTATTTTTTTAACTGTATGAATGTACTGTCTGTATGTAGGTTTATGCACCCGTGTCATGGACAGTGCTGTGGAAGTCAGAAGATGGTGTCGGATTCCCAGGAACTGGAATTAAAAACGGTTTCTCAGCCACCATATGGGTGCTAGGAATCCAACCCAGTCCTCGCAAAAGCAGTCAGCGCTCTTAACGTAGGCACTTATTTCTATACCCATAGATTAATGCATCTTTCATCTCAGCAGACAAGGTTCTTATGCCAGTAGAGGGGTGATTACACGAGAACCATACTGTCCAACATGCAGAGACTAAGAGGTTCTAAAGTGCTTTTATCCCTGACAGGAATCTACATCAACTCTGCCTCCCAACGCTCGGGGATCATCAATAACAGGGTGGCAGAAAGATTCTAAGAGCCCGAATTGTAGATGACACAAGGAAACAGAGTTTTCCAGACGAGCTGGTAGTTACTCATGTGAACTCAAAGAGATGGTGACAGCAATAGAACTCCACTACTCAGCCATAATCTTAGCTCAAGCCAGACAAAAAAAAAAAAGATCGCAGCAAGACATCAGGAGGTGGCAAGAAATCCCAACCTGGGAATGTTGGCAAACCTATGACTGCTAGAAGGGAGATAGTCAATCTCATTTAAAAGTGAGATTCTTAGGTTAACCAGTCTTTAATGGATGGACCCACACCAAAATGCATTTGGACATTCAAGATTGATTCTATAGGCTTTTATGTAAATATATATTATATACATTGAGCTACAGGGCTGGAGAGATGGCCCGAGTTGTTAAGAGCACCAGACTCTCTCTTGCAGAGGACCCGGGTTCGATCCCAGCACCCCACAGGCACTGAGAAACCGTATGTAACTCCAAGTCGCAGGGAACTCCAGTTCCAGGGAGAATCCGACACCCCTTTCTACCTCTGCGGCATTGCACGACACGGGTGCACAAACCTCCAGCAAGACATACATTCACACACATAAATAAATAAATAAAATAAAAAATAAAAAAAAATTCTAAAAAAAAAAAAAGAGTGCCAACTGCTCTTGGCAGAGGACCCGGGTTTGAATCCCCATCAACTCACATGGCGGCTGAGAAAGACCATCTTTAACTCCAGTTCGCAGGGGAATCTGATGCCCTCTTCTGACTCCATGGCATTGCATGACACGGGTGCACAAACCTACAAATGCATACAACTTCATACACATAATAAAATAAAATAAAAATAATAAATATAAAAAAAAGAAATTGAGTTACAAAATGCCATCTTCGGGCAATACACAGCCATTGCAATCACAAATGCTCAACAGTACAGATAACTGCACTAGGACTGCACAAAAATTAGCCTATCAACAGCTAGGCAAGGATGATGGAGGGACTCAGTTGTCCCTGTCCCTTAATGCTGAACTATTACCTACAGATAATTTCAAGGAATGGGGGTGTCATTGCCTCCAGTTGCATATACAATGTTGACCTCACCAGGACCCAGTCAATACTCCTAATGCATTGGTTGCAAAGATGGTCCTGGTTAAATAATGGGTCACACAATAAAACCAAAAGTCTGTGAAAGGACAAGATATATGGGTTGAAAGGAATGGGAGGAAGATAAAGTGGGTAGGAAAAGAGACTAACCAGAATGCAGTATGTTCATACATGAAATTGCCAAAGAACTAAAAATTTCTAAGAAGATAGATTACAAGATGATAATAGAACTTCAGACTGCTCAAACGTTTCTCTATCTTGTCACTAGAGATGCCTAAAAGAACTATACCAGTATATTTCAAGAGACTTAAAGTTTTAACTGGCAAAGTATCTTGAAAATTTGGTCTGTTTAAAAGTCCCATTTTGTACAAGATTAATGTTTAAATTTAAGCGTTACTTCAGTATGGCTAAAATGCTCCTCTCTTTCTAACCTAGTGCTGATTTTCTTTAAAATAAAAAAAAAAAGTCTTCCTTTTTCATCTTTTTTTTTTTTTCTGTTTTGTATTCTTTGTTTCTTTTTTTGTTTTTTTGTTGGTTTGTTGTTGTTGTTGTTGTTTTCCCAATATGCATCACTCGCCAAGTTCTGTGGACAAGAGTCAAGGGGCCATGCACAAGAAAATACTTACAACCAGGGTAATTGGCACTAGCAAATTCACAGATGAGGGATAGCCATCATCGTTTCTTTTTTGGGACTGTGGTTACTTCACTCAGCATTGGATCTTCTAGCTCCAGCCAGTTTTTCCTGCAAAGCTCGTGATGTCCCCATTTTTTTTACTGCTGCATAGAACCCATGTGTTTAGATGTACCACAATGTCTCTATCCACTCGATCAGGTTGAGTGGGCATTTGGTTTCACGCTCCTTGCTATTGTGAAGAGAGATGCTGATACGTGGCTTTTCTGTATGGTGTCTGTGGTTGATGTTGTGTGGGTGAGTCTTGAGGGTCCATGCTATGGTGGTATTGGCTGGGTCAGGTGGCAAGTTCATATCCAAAAGTCTTCCAAGGGTTTCTCACACTGCTTTGTCATAGTGGCTGTATGAGTTTTCATTCCCACCAGCCAGTGTTATGAATGTTCCCCTTTCCCTACAACCTCTCCAGCACTGGTATCATTGTTTCTTGAATCCTAGCCAGTCTTGTTGGAGTAAGATGATATCTTAAAGTGGTTTTGATTTGCATTTTCCTTAATATTAGTTGACTTATGGTTTTCTCAGCCAACTTCTAATTCCTCACTTGTGAATCTCTGTTCACCTCTTTGCTCCATACTATCTGAGTGGGTCCTTTGGTTTTTTCTTCTTCCTTGTTTTTTGAGGTTATCTGGAAATCAATGCTTGTCAGATGTTTCTGCGGTGAAGATTCCCCCACTCTGTGGGATTTCCTCTTCACTCTTGATTGATCTTTGATTGTACAGATGCTTTTGAGTTTATTGAAGTCCCAATTTGTCACATTGTCGACTTTAATTCGGTGCAGCTGCTGTCTAATTTGGAAGTCTTCTCTACGCATCTGTCTCTTGGTAGTCCCTGCCTGCCCAACTTTTTCTTCTATCACCTTCAGAGTTTGGGGTTTCAGTTGAGTCTTTGATCCATCTGGAGTTTGACTTTTGTACAGGGCAAGAGGTGGTAGGGGTTTAATTTCATTCTTCTACAAGTTGGTGATAAGTTTTGCCAACACCACTTGCTGAAGATGCTGTTTTTCTCCATTGGTCTTCTTGGCCCCCTTGTCAAATATGAGGTGGGGGCTGGAAATTGGTATGTGGCTCAGGTTTGAATCTTCTGTGTTTTTTCAATGGTCACAGGTCTTGTTTGTGAGCCAGTAAACAGGGGCTGTTTTTATGACGTAGTCCCTTTAGTATAGTTTGAAGTGCTGGTTGTAGAGATTCCCCACCCCCCCCCGTGTTGCTCTTTCACTCAGGGTTGTTTTGGCTATTCCAGTCGTTTGTTTTCCAAATGAAATGTAAGGACTTTTTTTTTTCAACCCTTGAATAATCATGGGATTTTGATTGGGAATTGCATTGAAATTCTGATACAAGGAGTTTCGGTTAGATTGGACATTTTTTACAAATGTTAATTTTCCCAACCCATGAGCATGGGAGGTTTCTTTTATCTTCTGTGTCTTCTTCAATTTGTTCTTCAAAGGTTTAAACATCCTTTTTGTTGAGACGCTTTATTGGTGTCTTTGGTTAGGTTTGTTTCCTAGGTTTTTATGTTTTTGCGGCTACTTGTGAGTGGGGTCTCTTTGAATTGCCTTCCGTCTCACAGTTGCTGTTTCTTGGTGTGCACGGCCACTGCGTTTTACGGTTAATTTTGTTCCTGCCCTTGGCCTGAGTTCCTCGTTATCGGGCGTTTTTCTAGCAGTTTTTCTGGTGCGGTTTTTGCTCCCTTACAGTTTCAACCCTCACTCAGCAAAAGCGTCCCTAGGGCGCCTTGACGTCCTCTTTTCTCATGTGTCAGTCGTTAACCTTTCCTTTTCTTGCCTATTGCTACCATAGCAAGGCATTTCAAGCAATATTGAAGAAGGGTGGTGACAGGGGGCAGTCTGCTGAGTTCCTACCTTTACACGGAATGTTTCTGTCCGTTTTCCCCTCCTGTTAGGTTGCTATTGGCTGTGGAGTTTTCCCTGATATATGGGCTTGATTACTTGGACGGATGCTGCCCCACTTGCCAAATTCCTTCTAGACTTTAGCATGAAGGATTGCTGGATTTTGTCAAAGCTTTTTTTCGATCAATTGGATGATTGGGTGTTTTTGTCTTTGACTTCCGTTCTGTGTTTGTTGATATGTTTTTATTGATTTTCATATTTGTTGAAGCCATCCCTGCAATCTCTGGTATGAATCCAACTTGGTCGTGATGGATAATCTGTCTTGATGTGGGTCTGTATCGATTTGCATATACCTGTTTAGGAACTTTTGGCATCTGTGTCACTAGAGAATGGGTCTAAAGTCTCCTTTTGTTCGGATATCTTTGCCTGGTTTTGGTATATAGAGTTGATGCTGGCTTCATAGAAGGAATTTTTTTTTTGTGGAATTCCCTCTCTTTTGTATCCTTCTAACCCAGTTTTCAGTCAAAATGGTTGTAGGTCTTTTTGCAATGTTTTATGATTCTCCATGAAACCGTCTGGGCCTGGCCTTTTTTTATTTGGGGGTTCTCTTCTACATCTCTCAATTTCTCATGTACTTCTGGGTCTGTTAAGCTATTGATTCTCTTCTTGTTTGAGCTTGGTGATTCCCAGGATTTCAGATATTCATCACCTTTCTACTAGGTTTTCACTGGTAAGAGTATAGGTTGTTGAACGTATTCCCCATATGATTTTCTGATCTTTTCCTTGTCTGTTAGATAGTCCATATTTCCCTTTTCATCATGGGTTGTATTATTTGGAGTTTGTTTCTTTTTGTTTACTGGGGCTAATGTCTTCTAGCTTTGTTTATTCTTTCAAAGAACCAACTTTTGGATTCTTGATTTTTTGTATTGTTTCTTTGTTTCTATTCATTGAATTTCTGCTCTGATTTTTGTTTATTCTTTCCTGTCTGTTGCGTTTGAGGTTCCATCTGTGTTGCCTCTCAAAGTGCTTTTAGCGTAGTGTTAGATCATGTCACTCGTGTGCTCTTTCTGTTTTTTTTCTAATGTAGACACCCAAGGCTATAAACTTTCCCTTCTTGGGACTGTTTTTAATGTGTCCCATAGGTTTTTTGTTGTGTTGTATTGTCATATGTCATGCAGTTCCAGGAGTGCTTTTATTTCTTTCTTTATCTCTTTCCTTGACCTTCATTATTCCAGAGTGTGTTGTTTAGTCTCCAGTGTTCTTTGGAGGCAGAAGGGCTATCCTGGTGTTGATTGTGAGCTTTATTGCACTATGTCTGATGAAATGCATGAAATTAGTTCAATCTTTTTGCATTTGGTGGGAGGGTTTTCTTCTGTGTCCCAGTAATGTGGTCGATTTTGGAAGAATGTTCCGTGGGTGCTGAGTAGAAAGTGTATTCCGTGGTATTAGGGTGGAATATTAGGTAAGAGGTCTATGAGGTCCATTTGGTGTATCATAAATCATTCAGTTCAGATGTCCTCCTCTGTTTTATTCTTTTGTCCTTTTTACCTATCCAAAGGACTCAGTGGTGGGGTATTGAAATGCCCCCTTACTGATAGTTTTGTCTTCAGTATCTCATTTTTTGGTAAGTTCCCAGTGTTTATTCAATGAGTAAATTGCTCAGGGAATTAATTTGCCTTGGCAAGAGACAGAAGATTGAAGAGATATATCTGAACTATTAATAGATACATGATATTTACTAAAAGTAGAAAATAAGAAAAAAGACATTCTAATCCATGGTGACATTAACTGCAAAGGCATAGAGACAAGAAAAGGCCCAGCATATATGAGATGTGATAAATTATACTTTATTTCAGAAACTATACTTCTCCATAATCAGCTCATTCTCAGTGTAAACATTTTACACATCATGTTATTTGAGTCTTAGGATAGCATTGCAGGAAATCTTATAAAAGGACAGGCTTACTACTTTGTAAACCAGTGAAGTTTTGTTGATATTTAAATAACTGTTATTCCTTATCATAGATATTTTTTCTCAAACTGAAGTTATTATTTGAGGCTCCTCAGAAAATTGAGTCTTTGTATTTGCTATATGTGGGTATTTATTAATAAAAGGAACTGAAAGTTTTTATTTCATTTCAGAATAAAATTCCATCAAATTATAATTGATAGATTTTCTATTATAGGGACATTAGAGAACGGAATTGCACAATGAGGCATATGAGTAACTCAGGCGCTAACAAGCAAAATCAAGCCAGCACATGATCTTTTCTTTATCCATTTCCATGTGAGCAAATCTTGCAAAAGCAAAACATGGTTGTTATTCCTATTCTCAGAGTATTTTGTTAATTATTTCACTTATATCTAAGTCACTATGAGATCTGCCGCTACATCCATCAGTAGTCTTTCAAACAGACTAAATCTCAGTCCCTGTCTTCTAGGAATATGGGAATAAAAAGAATATCCTAATAGTATTCTGCTTTTGGAGGGCTAATAGCTAGGATTTATAATGAAAAATGACTATGTACAACCTGTTAATGCTTATTACCAACAGTTCATCTTGCTTTTGTTGGTAGTAGTAATAACATATATATTTACCATTTTTGCTACTATACACACATATGGGTAAAAGGCATTAAAGTAAAATCTTTTGGTGTTTTCCTGGTACAACTAGTACCACTATGCCCTGACATGACCTCTGGTTCTTCCCAACATTAAAACTGTGTACCAATTAAACACTAGCAAAAGCCTCATATAAATCAAGGCCCTTTACTATTCCCNTTTTTTAGTTGGGAGTTTTTTTTTTTTTATTACAGTTTCAATTTCCTCCTTTATTATGGGTCTATTTAAGCTGTTGATCTCTTCCCAGTTAAGTCTTTGTGGATTCCATGATGTCAGGTATTCATCCATTTCTCTCAGGTTTTAGTAGAGTATATTTAGTAGAGTAAATTTAGTAGAGTATAGGTTTTTGAAGTATTCCCATAAGACTGTCTGAATCTTTTCACTATCTGCTGTGATGTTTCCCCATATTTTTAGATAGATTTGTTTTGTGTCTTTTTTTTTTTTTTTGCTTATGAAAACAGTCTTATAATATAGTTTAGGCTGACCTCAAACTTGTGATCTCCTTACTTCAGCCTCCTCAGTGCTAGGCTTATAGATATATAGCACCCCTTCTATCTGTATTATATAGTTAATGAGTTGTATAATATAAATTGTATCTTGATAAAGCTGCTATTTCTTAAAAGAGAAGGAAAAAGTTTTTTAAATTACAATTCACTCATCCAAACAAAAAATATATTTAGAAAGTCATACTTGTAGCACACACATACCAGCTAGTCTTTATATACCTTCAAATATCATTGGAAAAAAAATGCTTCCTTTGGAAAGAAAAAAAAATCAATACATACTTAGTTAAGATTATTAATATATTTAACAAAATATGTGAGTGTCTAGCTTTTAATTTTGAACTTATTAAATAATGGGATATTATTTTTAAGACAAAATAGATCCTTAATGGATTATTTCTGCTTTTGGAATTGGTATGGTATCAAGTCAACATACCTGTTGAATTTAAATCTCAAGTTAACATGATATTAGATTCCAAATCTCTACAAAAGGCAAAATATACCATGTCTCATGTTTGATGGGAAGCCCAAGGTCAAGAGGAAAAAGTAGGGAGAAATATTTAATATAGAGAAAAATGGCAAGGTATCTTAGTTGGCAGCAGTCAAAAGAAGTTAAAGAATAAATATACTTCTTTGCCATACCAGTAACTATATCTTATATCCTAGTAGAGCATAGGACTAAACAATTGGAGAACCCTTTTATATAGTCAGTATTAGATTTAATTAAATGTCTGACCAGATGACCCATTTTGGAACATAAAAAATACATAGTAGCCCTGAATTACTTAGGCAAAGGAGATAGTCTCTTTTTATATGTAAAAGGTCATATATGTGTGTGTGTGTGTGTGTGTGTGTGTTAAATCACCCCTTCCTTTTACTAATAGGTGAGGCCTAAGCATTAGTGTTGAATAAACTGACTGTATGATAATATTTATTATTTTTTGAGACAGGGTTTTACTATGTAGCCCAGGTTACCCTCAAATCCATAACCCTTCTGCTTCTATTTCCTAAGTGTTACGATTATAGGATATGCCACCATGCTGGGCTAGGATGTAATTTCAGAAAGGTAGCCTTAGCCTTCAAACCTAATGGGATCTAGTAACTTCTTATTTGGATATTGTGATAGTTTTAAGTTTATCATTTGATAAAGAAACAGTGAGCAGATGAAGCAGTAAGCTAAGGATTTTTAGTAAGATGAATTTCAGGAAAACACTAGCAAAATCTTTCCTTAGATGTTTCATTTCAATGAGTACCCTGTTTATAATAAGAAGACAAGTTTCTCAGTATGCAATTAGTATAATTAATTCTCATGCTTAGGAACATTTGGTAGTGGGATTTTGCAGCATTTCATATACTGCAGTTAGCATTTCATTTTGCTTAAGGCTAGGCTCTGTGCCAAGAACCTATGTATGGTTCTACTTTCTGAGTGTGAGGAGATAATATCCACTCTGTTCTAGTTTCCTGTATTCCTTAAATTCAGTAATAAATGCTTTCAATGTGATGAAGAGATAGGAAAATAAAAATGCAGATTAATATATTACACAAAAATTTAAAAGGCAGGGCTGTGTTCTACCAGGGACCCTGGAAGTGATGTCAGGAGCCTGATGAGAAGGAAGCAGTGGAAAAATTCACTCATAAACTGTTTTGTATGGTATACTTGTGTTGTAAGATGACAAAGGCAGGTCAGTCTTTTTTATGTTCTAAATAGGAGGCTCATATAAGATTCAGCTTCTCACTTAATAAGGTGTATTAGTCGCTTTTCTGTTGTTGCTGTGATAAAACACCATAACCAAGGGAACTTATCAAAGAAAGAGTTTATTTGAGCTTATGATTGACAGTTCAAGGGAATCAGAGTCCATTGTGGTGGGAAGCATGGTGGCTGGGGCTGGAGCAGCAAGCCGAGGGTCACATCTCACAATGAGCACAGGAAGCAGAGAGAGAGACTGGAGACTTCAAGGCTTGTTAAACTCACTAAGCCTGCCCCCAATGACGTACTTCCTCCAGAATGGCCACACCTTCTAAGACCTCCAAGAACAATGCCACCAACTGGAGACAAAATGTCTGAATACTTATAGCCTATGGGGGACAGTCATTCAAACCACCACATAAGGTGAGTAACTAATTCTCTAGTAGCCTGAGTACTAGTGTTTTTAAACTGAGATGACTGTCCCAAAAATCTTCAGAAAGAATATTTACAGATTCAAATAGCTAAAAAGGATATACACATGAGCAAGATTCACATGAATTCAAAATAGGACTGTGAGCATTGAGCCCAAGTACAGGGTCTAAAAGGTAAAAGCCTTGGAGGCTGGAGAGATAGCCTAGCGGTTAAGAGCACCGACGCTCTTGCAGAGGACCCGGGTTCGATCCCCAGCACCCACATGGCGGCTAAGAACCGTCTGTAACTCCAATTCCAGGAGAACTCCAGTTCCAGGGGAATCCGAGACCCTCTTCTGACCTCCGCGGCATTGCACGACACGGGTGCACAGACCTGCATGCAGACAATACATTCATACACATAAAAAAAAAAAAAAAAAAAAAAAAAAAAGGTAAAAGCCAAATATTGAATTTATTTGGGTCAAAATTTATTCTGCATCAGATAATGCTCATTTTTTGCTATCTAAGATATTAGGAGAACTTAGTGTCTTTTTGTTAAAAAGACAGATATGACTTTGTAGCTTGATCTGGCTTTGAACTCAATTCTGCTTTAGTCTCCAAAGAGCTAGAACTACAGACATGTGCTACCACATCTGGCTTCTGAGTGGTTTTGTGATATAAGACTGAAAAACATCCTAATTTCTCAGCCATGTATCCAATGATTCCACAATTGTAAAGTTCCTATGTAGTTAGTTCTGAGAAGGATTTAGAGGATGCCAGGGGAAAGCTATAAGTCTAGTGATCTAGGAAATTGATTTCTTGACCTGACTTTGGCTAATGAGGATACTATAGAATATACAAATCAGGACTGTGGGAAGAGTGTGATAGATTACAGAACACCAAAAGAAAAATACCACCCACAATTTCCCAAATATAAAACACAAATATGAGAACATCTGCTATTAATTAAAATTTCTTCAAAACATTTATGGATATCAGGGTAAGATAGCAGAACAGAAGCTGTCTCTTTGTGATACAATGAACAAGAGTCAGATAAGAAAAACACTCTATTCCAAAAGAGATAAAGATTGGGAGAACATTGGAAACTATACAGGGGTATAGGACACCTGAAAAGTGCAGAGAAACAGAAGGGAAACCCAGTGGAAAGCACGAGTATCACACGCAACTCCAGCTACCACAGCTCTCGGATGCAGGGAGGGAAGCAGATGTCTTTTCCAAAAGGTAAACTGGCTGCCCTGCTGAGAAAAGGCTGGCAGTCTTGACAAGAGGACAAGCCCACTTCCGGGGTTTCTGGTGAGACAGTGAATTCTCTGGTATGATGAATCAGTAGTGACAAGTAGATAGGTGTCATCTTCAAAGAGAATCTACTGTTTAAATCTAAACTAGCTTGGAGTCCAACAAGGAAAAAATCACAAATTAGGGAGCCTGGAGATAAACTGCCACAGCTCCAGTGTGAGAGACAGCAGCAGGAGGCAATTACAGGGAAAGAGCAGGATGGTGACGAATGGCAAAGTTCAGGGAGTAAGAAGCTCAGCTTTAGCAGTGACAGTGGGTAGTATCCCTACCTTCATTGGCTAGAAGCTGAGCACATCAACTGAGACTAACTACGGAGTTTGATAGTCCTGAACCTGAGGTCAGCAGGTGGCTTAACCTCTGGAGGGCCCTATTTGTTGTGAGGTTCATCGCTGGCCAGACTGAGAATGCTGAAGCTCTGCTGGAGTATTTGGCCTGCCACCTCATCCCTCCCTCTATCAGGTATCTGAAGAGTGCACTTTGAAAGCATAGAGATTGTTCTGTCTGAATAGATCTCAGTGTTGTGTTTGTTTTCATCACTCCCTATGCAACTGGGATACACACCCCTGGCTAAAACATTCGCTACCTCAGTGTGTGCAAACTGGTAGTCTCAGGAGTAAGAGAAGCTGCTTATCCCACAAACTGCAAAAGCTAAGTATGGCAGAGTCTCCTGTTATATCAAGAAGGAAAGCTTCTACAGGGAAGATAGCTCTTTGTAACATCTTGATCAGTCCAGGTCAGTCATAGCCTAAATGGAAGAACAGATAAGAATCTCAAAATTGAAATGCCCTACCCTGCACTAGATGGGCTCTAATGTTAGAAGACCCAGAAAACTGATCTAACACTCACTTTTCCTTGTCTCATGTTTTCCCTTATTATTTCCTAATGCTATTATTTTTAGTAGTATTTTTGTGTACACATGTGTGTGTGTCTCAGCATGTGTAAGCTACTAGTCCATTTTAAAGTATCTTCCTCTGTAACTTTCCACCTGCCTCTTCACTGAACCTGGGGCTCACTGATTTCAGCAGACTGCAGATTGGCTGGCCAATGAGCCACCAAGATCTTCCTACCTCCCTCACCCTCCTGTCCACTGTAGCTGGGCTAACACAGTGCCTAATTTCTATGTGGGTTCTGGGGATCTAAATTCATGTCTTCGTGCTTGAGCAGTAAGCACTTTACCCACCAAGTGATTTCCCAGCCCTATTTTGATTATTCAAAACATTCTATAGTATAATTTTTATTCTTTTGCTTAGATTTATCTAATTTTGTTTACACATTATTACTTTATTGGGAAATCACATTTTTATCTTTTTTATTTTCTCTCCCTCATAATATTCTCTATTTTTTCTTATTTTTCCTTCCTTTGGTATGTTTCTTATCCTTTCTTTATCTTTTTCTTTTATTTTAGTCATTATATATAAATATATATTTATATATAATGACTAAACAAATGACTAAACATTTATCCTAAACAAAATCTAACTTCATAATACATTTTTCATTATTTTTTTGCTATTCTTTTTGTTCTTTGGACATTGGTGTTATATTAGTCAACCTTAATTGATTTTAAGTATATTTATATATTGTGGTTTGGTGTCTTTACAGTAATAGTATTTTTTTTTTTTTAGATAGGGTATCATGTAGCCTATGCTGGCCTTAAATTTGCTATGTAGCTGAGGATGACTATGAAATTCTGATCCTCCTGCCTTTACCTCCTGAGTGCTGGGATTATAGGCAGGTACCACTACACCAGGTTTTTGCAGTGCTGGGATTTGAATTCAGGACTCTGTGCATGGTAGTCAAGCACTCTACCAACTGAGCCACATTCCAAATTCCTAGCAGTTTGTTTTCTTCGCTTTAGGTGGTACTTGAGATTAAGCCCTCCAGTAGGGTCTTCAATAATATCTTTAAATAAAACCAGAAAGATCCAGTTGTGCCAGTACCATTTGCTGAAGATACTATCCTTCCTCCATTGAGGTTTTTTTTTTTCCTCTTTGTCAAATATGAGGTGGTTGAAAAGGAGTTCAAGTTTGGATCTTTGATTCTGTTCCATTGGTCAATGGGTCTGTTTTTGCGCCAGTACCAGGCTGTCTTTATGAATATGGCGCTGTGATATAGCTTGAAGTTTAGTAAAGCAATCCCCTCGTATTGCATTTTTCACTCAGGGTTGCTTTAGCTATTTGGGATCTTCTGTTTTTCCATATGAATTTAAGGATTTTTTTCCAAGTCTGTGAAGAAGCTCATGGGGATTTTGATTGGGATTGCATTGAATCTATATATCAATTTGGGTAAAATGGACATTTTTACTATATTAATTTTTCTAATCCATGAGCATAGGTGATCTTTCCATCTTTTGATGTCTCAATTCCTTCTTCACTTGGATCAAAGATCTCAACATAAAACCCGAAATCCTGAAGGTGATAGAAGAAAAAGTTGGTAACAACCTACAAGACATAGGTATAGGAAAAGACTTTTTAAATCAGACAGCAGCTACACAGGAAATAAGGTCAACAGTTGACAAATGGGACCTCATCAAACTCAAAAGCTTCTGTGTAGCTAAAGAAACAATCAGGGAAGTGAAGAGAAAACCCACAGAGTGGGAGGAAATCTTCACCAGTGATTCATATGACAGAGCATTAACATCAAGAATATATAGACTACTCAAAAAACAAAGAAGTAAGAAAACAGATGACCTACTCAAAAGACGGAGTAAAGAGCTGAACAAAGACTTTACCAGTGAGGAAGTAAAGATGGCTGAGAAACATCTTAAAAAGTGTTCAACATCATTAATAATTAAGGAAATACAAATTAAAACCACTCTCAGATATCATCTCACTCTGATATGACTGGCTAAGATCAAGAACACAAAAGACACAAATGCTAGAGAGGTTGTGGGGAAAGGGGAACACTCATCCACTGCTGGTGGGAATGTAAACTTGTATAACCATTATGGAAAGCAGTGTGGAGAACCCTTAAAAGACTCAAAATGAGCCTACCACCTGACCCAGCCACACCACTCCTGGGTATATACCCACAAGACTCATCCTACTGCATAGATACATGCACATCCATGTTTATTGCAGCTCTCTTCACAATAGCAAAGAGCTGAAACCAAAATGTGGTACATCTACACAATGAAGTACTACTCAGTGGTAAAGAAAGATGACATCATGAACTTTGCAGGCAAATGGATGGAACTCGAAGCCATTATGCTAAGTGAAGTAACACAGTCCCAGAAAAACAAGTGGCAAGTGGTCTCCCTCATTTGTGGATGCTAACACCAAATCCCCAGATGAAAGGCAAACTGAACAACATTATTGTTATATTTTTATTTATGTGAAAGCAACTATGTTGCTACAATGTAAATCTCTTAATGGGCTCTAGAATCAATCCACTACTTACTTCCAGACTCTGTAATTACTGTATATGAGTGGAAAGTACGTATTCATATTTTAGAGTAATATAAAATTAAAGGAGGAAAATGCAAATTCATAAACATAAAAAAAAAAGACTGAGAGAGAGATGCAGGACAGTTATGGCAGAATGCATGATCTGGGGTTCAGTGGGGGGAAGGGAAAGGGGAATATGTCTAAACTGAACTGGAAAATGATGTCTGAAATACACAGAACATCAATAAAAGCATTACAAAAATAATTCAAACCAGAAAGAATATTAAGAGGTACCCAAATTACAACACAGCAGCACGAGAAACACAAAAAAGTAAAAGAAAATAACACCATGAGATCATAAAACCTTCATTACTGGGGGCTGGAGAGGTGGCTCAGTGGTTAAGAGCACAGGCTGCTCTTGCAGAGGATCTGCATTCCATTCGCAGTACCCACTTGGCCGCCAACAACTGTCTATAACTCCAGTTCTAGGGGATCCGATGCCCTCTTCTGACTACTGTGGGCATTGCATGACATGGTTACACTTACATACATGTGGGCAATATACACATAAACATTAGAAAAAAAACCTTCCATTCCCAAATCCAAAGAAATTTAAATGAATATAAAAGACAATCTCTTGTTTCTAAAAATAGTGACTTCAAAGAGGAAGTAGATGAGTGGTGTGAGGAAATAATTTCACAATCTAGAAGAGAGTCAGGAACATGGATGAGAAATTCAATAAAGTAATTGAGATCTTCAAACAAACAAACAAACAAACAAACAAACACAAATAACATACAAACAGAAATTTTGGAAAACCAAAACTCAATCCAATAAAAAAGAATGGAAAACAACATCAATAGACTAGATGAAGCAGCAAAAAGGACATCAGGGAGAAAACAAGGTTGAGAAAAATACTATATTAGACATGAATAAAAGAGAACAATAACAACAACAACAATAACAACAAGAACAATCACGAAATAGGACTACAGTGTCTAAGAACTCTGGGATATGATCAAGAAATCAAATCAGAATGCATGGGCTAGAAGAAGGAGCTGAAATTAAAACTAAAGACATGTAAAATCCTTTCAGTGAATTATAGTAGAAAATTTCATAAACTTAGGGAAAGAAATAAATGGATATATAAGCACAAGAAGCATTTAGAACCCTAAGTAGACATGACCAGAGAAAAACCTTTCCATAATACATTATAGTCAAAATGCCCAAACCACAATAAACAATATTAAAAGCTGCAAGAGAAAAACAGCAACTCACTTTCAAAGGTAAACCCAGCAGAATAGCATCAGAGCTCTCAATAGAAACTCTAAAAAAGGGAAAGCACAAAATGATGTATTTCAAGTTCTGAAAGTAACTGCCAACCAAAATTACTATACCCTTCAATGTTATCATTTAAAAGAAAAATCTATGGAGCAAAAATGACAGTTCAAGATAACAAAAATGAACATAATTCCTGACCACCAAGCCAGCATTCCTGAAGACCATTAAAGAAATCCTACACAAGGGAGGAAGAAAGGCTCAGTCATGAAGCTACAGGAAAGAGTAAATTTCATAACAGACACTGATGAACAGAGGAGAACTAGAAAAAAAAACCCTAAAACGTCCAATTTAAACCAGCAAACATCTAACACAAATAGGGGAGAAATGAAAGAACAAAAAATAGTCAGGAAATAACCAACAACATTAAGGAATCAGCAAACCCCTCTTAATAAGCTTAACTATAATTGGAATTAATTCTCCAACTTAAATATACAGAGTAGCTGATTAGATTAAAACAAAAATATAATTATGTGGTCTATAGAAATATGTCTCACTGGCAAGAACACACATAGAGTAAAAGGATGGAAATAAATATACCAAGAAAAAGAAAGCCAAAACCAAGTAGTAGTAGCTATACTTATATTTGATAAAGAAGATTTCAAGCTAGAATTAGAATATTAGAACAAATGATAGGAGAGATTGTGGGGAAAGGTGAATGCTCATTCACTGCTGGTGGGAATACAAACTTGTGCAACCCCTATGGAAAGCAGTGTGGAAAACTCTTAAAAGACTAAAAATGAACCTTCCATTTGACCTAGTCATATCACTCCTGGGCGTATACCCAAAGGATTCATCCTATTGCAGATATATGTGCACATCCATGTTTATTGCTGCTCTTTTTCACAATAGTGAAGAGCTGGAAGCAACCTAAATGTCCCTCAACTGATGAGTGGATAATGAAAATGTGGTACATTTATACAATGGAGTTCTATGCAGTGGTAAAGAAAGGTGACATCGTGAAATTTGCAGGTAAACAGATGCTGTTTTGTTAAGTGAAGTGACAGACTCAGAAAAACAATGTATGCTGTCCCTTATTTGTGGATCCTAGCACCAAATCCTTATAAGTAAGTATATATCTGGATGTAAGATATATGAATAAGATAAATGAAAAGGAACCAGGAAGGTAAAGGGAAAGAGAGAACCTGAGACAGGAGGCTAGTACGTGACAGGTGTTACCAAGGGAAGAACGGACAAAGCCAGAGGTATCTAAATGGGAGGGGAGTGGAAGGTTATAGAAGGAAAGGGGGATAATGGGGGAAAAAGAGCCCAAGAGAAGTGGGGACATAGGAGACTGGCAATATCAAGGGAGAAATGGAGATTCTTCAAATGGAGAATACTTGGAGGGAGGGTTAGATAGGTAAGGGGAGAGAAGAGAGATAACTAATGCCTTGCCTGATCCTATTAGTCTAACAATTTATTGACAAATTACACATACAATACCTCTACATGAGTCCGTATGCGAAGATGAAGTCTGTATATGAAGAAGCAGTACCAGACAGAAGAAATCTTTCTTTGAGACATTGGCCATGGTCGTCTAAGAGGCTCCCAAATTACACAGGCTATTGCCACAGCCCTTGATTGCCTCCCAGAATCTGAAGGTAAGACCCTTTTGTTGAAGACAGGACATACTTCAAAGACTGGATCTTGAGCAATGGAGCTGGATCTGACCTGGAAGCCACTTCCCCTGAAGGCTAGCTCTCATAGCTGTGGAGAGCACTATGCAAGCCACTAAGGGAAATCATCAATTGATGGTCCAACATCAGCTTCAAGACCAAATATCCAAGTCAATGACCAGCACAGCATACGACATATGGCACTTCTATCTTGGGGGAAATCAATGGCTAATCAATTGAACCTTAAGCCCACTCAGTGGGAGGAAACTCATGTGTGCTATTGTTAACATAGTCAGAGGCACACAACAGGAGAGGTCAAAGAGCTTAGACAATTCTACAAGGTTGACACAACCCTAGGCCAAGGTAACATTTTAGTAACTACAAAAGAAGTATCTTTATATTTACAGACAAATATCCCAAATACCACTCAGAAAAGAAACTTCTTGCCCCACATGAGACTAGTACAGAGTCCCACAACTGGACACATATAGACATAGTTTGTGAATGGCTTATGCTTAGGTAACACATCTACACTGCAACCTCTACACTGCAACCTCTACACTAAAGACCCAAGCATCATAGAACAAGGACCCAAGAAGGCATTAACTACTTCTTAACTCTCATTAAGGAAGCTTCTCCATGCAACAGGAGACCCAGAACCCAAAAGGGCCTGAATGGCCAAACCATGAAGTCTACAGAGTGTGGTTCCATGGATAGGCTGCCTATATTTAGCTTCACCCACCCAGAGCTCAGGCTACACTGCAGAAGAGGGGGTGGAAAGATTGTAGGAGGCAGGGAAGTGATGCAAGACAAAATGGAAATGAATTGCATAATTAAAGAAAACATGAGAAAATGGAGAGGCCTCTCATGGAATAGAAAAGTTAATATTGTGGAAATGGGTATACTACTGAAAGTGATCTACAGATTTGATGCAATCCCCATTATTACCCCAATGTTATTCTTCACACCCTTAAAGAAGATCATCTCTCCCTCACCCAGCAGTAATCAGCTGCTAATAGGTTTCCAGCTAAGATTGGGGCCTGCTGCCAATTTCCCCAGTTCTATACTGGGTTTTTGACTACATGAGTTTGCATGGGACTTGCGTATGTTGATACCATTGCTGTAGATTCATCTGAGCAAGTTCCAGCAGTTTATAAGAATCTGCTTCCATATGGAAACACCTCCCCTGGTTCTTAAAATCTATCTGCCCTCTCTTCTACAATGGCTCACTCTGAAGAATTATTCTCTATACTTTGGCCATTTGTGGCCTTTTGTGTTAATTGCCCTGTTTCATGAGTTTCATTGATGTGAGTTGAGAGGTGTATTAGTACTCTCTCTACCCTTGTTCCACTATGTTCTATGAGTCTTAGGTGTAGAGGTTCCATTGTAGACATGTAACTTAGGGTTGAACATGCCAGACACTTATTCTCTGTGTGTAAGCAGGTATGGAACTCTGTAATAGCTTCTGTCTGTTCCAAAAGAAAGATCTTTGATGAGTGTTGATGGTATACTTGTCTATAAATATAAGGATCCATATATGTAAGAAATTAATTTGTCTAGGGATGTGACAGCCTTAGGGTTTTCTCTAAGATCTATGACCTCTCCAGCCATGTGTATTTGGCTATGGTTACAGTATCACATGGGAATTCTTCCCACTGAGTGGTATTAAGTCCAATTAGGTAGCTGTTATTATCCCTAAGATCAAAGTGCCAGAAGTGAACCAGTGTAGTTTTCAGTGCCCATCATTGTTGTGAATATTAGGATTTAAAGCTGGGGTTTGACCTTCAATTGATATTCTCCCTTAGCAGCTTGCATAGTGTTCTCTAAAGCTCTGAGAGCCATCCTTCAGGGAGGAGGCTTCCAGGTCAGTTCCAGCTCCATTGCTCCAAGTCCTGTGTCTGAAGTATGTCCTGTCTTCATCAATAGGGTCTTACCTTCAACTTTTGGGGGGCAATCATGGCTGCGGCAATAGCCTGTGTAATTCTGGGAGTCTCTTGGATTACCCTGGTCAACAACTCAAAGGGAGGTTTCTCCTGTCTGACACTATTTCTTGTTATATAGCCTTCAGCTAGACACATGAGTCATGTACAGATACTGTATGTATAATTTTCCAGTAGGCTTTTGAACTAAGTAATACATTTCCCTCTAGCTTTTCACACCAGCTAAGTATTATTTAGCTCTGCTCTCTCTCTCCTTTTCTAACCCTCCCTCCTCCCTCCCAAGTTAAAGTATCCCCATTTTCCCCATGATAATAACCTGTCTTCTATGGTCCCCCCCACTTGGGATTCTTCTTCCCCTTTACCCCCATGGTTCCTTGTATAACCCTCCCCACTCCTCTCCTATTTAAATACTTCCATTTCCCCCCATTTCCTCCTTGGTAACACCTGTCTCCTACTGTTCCTCTCTCTGAGACTCCTTCTTTCCCTTTACCTACTTTTTCATATTTCTAGATACATCGGGATATATAATCACATATAAGAATCTGGTGCTAAGATCTGCAAATGAGCCTGTGTTACTTTACTTAGTATAATGGTTTCTAGTTCCATACATTTACCTACAAATTTCATGATTTAATATTTCTTTATTGCTGAGTAGAAAGCCTTTGTGAAAATGCACCACATGTTCATTATCCACTCATCAGTTGAGGACACTTAGGTTGCTTCCATTTCTTAGCTATTGTGAAAAGAGCAGCAACAAACATGGATGTACAAGTATCTCTGCAGTAGGATGAGTCCTTTGGGTATATGCCAAGGAGTGGTATAAATGGATAATAGGGTAGGTTCATTTTAAAAATTTTAAGAGTTCACACTGCTTTCCATAGTGGTTGGATGAGTTTGCAATCCCACTAACAGTGAATGAGTGCTGCTCTTTCTGTACATCCTCCAGGATTTGATATCATTTGTTCTCTTGATCTTAGCCAGTCCAACTTGGGTAAGATGAAATTTCAAAGTGGTTTTAATTTGCATTTCCCTAATTACTTAGGATGTTGAACACTTTTAAAGAGGTTTCTAGTCATCTTTATTTCTTCTACTCAGAACTCTCTGTTCAGATCCATAGCCTTTTATTTTTTTATATTTTTTCCCATTTAAAAAAATTACCATTATTAAACTTTTTCCACAGGTCACACATTATTTCTCGATCAAATCTAGAGTTGTTTCCCTTTTCCATGCCCCCATCCCACCCAAGTCCCTGCACTCTGCCATACATGTCCTGCATCTCTCTCTGAGTCTCTCCAGAGGTTTTCCAGTTCTTTTGTTGTTGTTCTCTCCAATTCGTATTGCTACATTATATATATATATATATATATATATATATATATATGTAATGGTGGTGTATGTTATATTATATAATAACATATATATATACATATACATATATAACAAATATATATATATATATATACACACACATACATACATATACACATATCACTTGAATTGGAGGACTTTTTTCTTCCTTAAAAGGTGTCGTATTTTCCTTAAGGAAGTCCATAGCCTATCTTTTAATTTTAATTGGGTCATTTGTTTTCTTGATCTTTTTTAGTTCTTTATGTATTATAGATATTAAACCTCTGTCGGATATGTTTCTGATAAAGATGTTTTCCCACTCTGTGGGGTTTTTCTTCATTTTCTTGGCCATTTCTTTTGCTGTGCAGAAGCGTTTTAGTTTAATAAGGTCCCACTTGTTGATTGTTGACCTTAATTCCTGAGAAATTGATGTCTGATTTAGAAAGTCCTTTCCTGCACCTATATCTTGGAGGGTACTGCCCACGTTTTCTTCAAACAGTTTCAGAGTTTCACATTGATATCTTTGATCCATTTGGAGTTGACTTGTGTGCAAGGTGAAATATAAGGGTCTAGTTTCATTCTTTTATAGGTGGAGATCCAGTTTTGCCAGCACCATTTGTTGAAGATGCTGTCTTTCCTCCAGTGTGTGTTCTTGGAATCTGTGACAAATATCAGGTGGTTGAAATTGCATGCACTCATATCTTCAGTTATGTTTCATTGATCTATGTGCCATTTTTTTGGTGGCAGTACCATGCTGTTTTTATGACACTATAGCTCTATAGTATAGTTTGAGGTCATGGTAATCCCTCTAGGATTGCTTTGGCTATACTTGTGATTCTATATGAATTTTTTATTTTTTTTGGTTTTTCGAGACAGGGTCTGTAGCCCTAGATGTCCTGGAACTCACTCTGTAGACCAGGCTGGCCTTGAACTCACAAAGATCCACCTGCCTCTGCCTCCCAAGTGCTAGGATTAAAGGCGTGCACCACCACGCCTGGCCTGTGATTCTATATGAATTTTAGGATTTTTTTTCTAATTCTGTGAAGAATGTACTAGGGATTTTGATTAGGGTTGCATGGAATTTATAGATTGCTTTTGGTAGGATGGTCATTTTCTTTTTTATTTATTTATTTATTTATTTATTTTTAATTTTTTTAAAAAAAATATGGAACGCTTCACGAATTTGCGTGTCATCCTTGCGCAGGGGCCATGCTAATCTTCTCTGTATCGTTCCAATTTTAGTATATGTGCTGCCGAAGCGAGCACGGTCATTTTCATAATGTTAATTCTTTTAATCCATGATCAAGGGAGGTCCTTCCATCTCCTGGTATCAATCTCTTTCAATAATAATCCTAATTATCAATGGCCTGAACTCCCCAGTCAAAACACATAGGTTAGTAAAATAGATTAAAAAACAAAATTCATCTTTTGATTATTTACAAGGAACTCATCCTATCCTTCAAGGACAGACCCTATCTTAAGGTGAAAGGATAGAAAAAATATTCCAAGAAAATTGTACTATGAAGTAAGCAGGGGTTGGAATTCGAATCTTTGACAAAATAGAGTTCAAACTAAAGTTAATCAGAAGAGATAAAGAGGGTCATGCCATTCTGATCAAAGGAAAAATTGACCAAGATAATATTACAGTTATGAACATATATGCATCAAACCAATGCACCCAATTTCATAAAAACACTACTATAAGACTTTAAGACATAGATTAAGCACAACTCAGTAATAGTAGGGGACTTCAATGCTTCTCTATCTCCAATGACAGGTCAACTGGACAAAAATAAATAGAGAAACATCTGAATTAAATGATACCATACATCAAATGGACCTAACTGAATCTACTAGTGAATATTCCACCTAAGCACCAAAGAATATACTTTCTATTCAGCAGCCCATTGACGTTTCTCTAAAATTGATCACATACTGGGGCAGAAAACAAACCTCAACAAATAAAAAACTGAAATAATTCCATGCATTTTATGAGACCACAAGGCAATAAAGCTTACAATAAATACCAAAAAGAGCTCTAGCAATTACATGGTAGTGCTGAAGGGCCTATATGAAAAATGAGGTATACAGAGCCATTATAAACAGCAGCATCCACTCAGGGTCTTGCAATGAATTTCCCATAAATAAAGGGGACCAACATATAAGGACATTTAATCAGATGTTCACATTGAAGAATGCAGAGAGAAGTATAAAGGTACTGATAGAAAGATAAAGAAACAGAAGAATATGAGATGCACACATTTTCAAGGTGTGATGAGTTTTGTGGACTAAAGATGTAAGCATACCTAAATGAATTATGAATGATTTTGAATGGCCACATTTGTAAGAAAAAAATAGGAAAAGCTATAACAAATATCAGCAAAGACCAATATCCAAGGAATTATTTGCAAGTAGACAGCATTGTTCTAAATGAAAATATTACTATACTCAAACTAGGGATTCAGGCAGTAAGTACATATATAATATATTTTATCTATCTATCTATCTATCTATCTATCTATCAATCAATCTATGAACTGCTAGGTAAGGAGTTGACTGTCTGAATAACCTGAGGGGTAGGATACAAACTTGATTATGTAATAATGCAATATCTAGTTATAGCTTTGATTCTTTAAGTACTTAATGCAGGGCTATGGGACTTAGAATCCCCATATGAGGAGAATAGTGGGAAGGAAGCCAGTTTCTAAATTTCAAATCCAGCAACTTAGTAAATACTAGGTTGTTCATCTAAATATTATCACCTTTATAGAACCCAAAAGCCATATACTGGGTGAACATAATTTCCATTTTACACAAGAGAGAGAAAAGGTGTGCAACTTATCTGCAGTCATTCAGCTGGTAAAAGGTAAAGCAAGGCAAGAAATATCTGAGAGCAAAACTCCTTCCATAGTACCTTATTTCTTTTTTCCTTATTCTTTGATTCTTTATCTTCTTACAGATGAGGAATTAAGGAGCTTCCACCATGACTTATGAAACAGCTAGGTAAGGGTTTCCTACTGCTTGAAATTAGGGACTTCTGAATATTTTCTACAGGGGAAATTCCTGCTTATGAAATTCTCCTTTGCCTTTGATGGGTTCCAGGGATCAAACTCAAGATGGTCAGGCTTGTACAGCAAGCAGTCTTTACCCACTGAGTCATCTCTTCAGCCTTCATGATGGAATTAAAAATTAACTGAATTTTTATGTATTTCATATACATCTTTTAAAAATATTTTATTTATTTATTTTTTATTGTATGTATATGAGTGTATTGCCTGCATGTGTGCATACTTACAGGATTCTATATTTTATGCTTATGATACTTAAGGATTTCATCATAGATTTTAAACAAATATGATAATCAGTTCTATGATAAAATATATTAACATGTTGGAGAGATATTTAAGCCAGCTCAGGGAAGGCAGAAGCAGGCATGAGCAAAGTCCTTGAGATGCTTCTTGAGCTTGATCCTGAAAAATACATCGTGATTAGCCAGGCAGAAAGGCAAAATGAAGACTCAAGCTGAAGACAATATAAGCAAAGTCACAGATAAGACATAGCATGTCAGGTTTATGGAGAAGTGAATTCTGGTGATGCAAGAGAAGAAAATGAAGAGAGGATATTAGAGTATAAAGGGCCTTAAGACAATAAAGACAACTGGATCTGTGAAGGGGCGGGGCTGGCAGGGGTAGGAGGGAAAGTAACAACAATGCATCATATACATGCATGAAATTGTCAAACAGCAAAATCTATTAATAAAAAAGGGGAAACAGATCAGTCAGGCTTATAAGGAAAAAAAAAAAGGGAATTGTATGTACAGAGTTTCAAAAACACATTTGCCAGCTGAAGAGATTATTCTGACCAAATTGGAGAATGGATTGGGGATGGGTGTTAACTGGAAGCACCTTGTTACAATAATACACAGAGTCAATAATTAAGACCTAAACAAAAAGAGTATCAGTGGGGAAGGAGAACAGGGATGTATTTTGAGGCTACAGAAGAAAAGAATGCTGAAGAGGTGGTAAAAATAAGTTTAATACTTGTCATGTAAACTTAGTAGCAGCAAATATGTAATGCATATGGTGTTAGAATTGTAGCTCAAGCAAAGTGTAGGAGTGTCAGATTACAAAAATCACTTTGTAGATGGTGTTTGAATTTCTAGTGAACATAAGGTCATATGAAGTATGTACATAAAATATGAAAAAGGGGCAAAGAAAAAAATTGATAAGTGATGCTTATCAATGAAGACAAAATTGCATAAAAGCCAAAAAGGAGAAAAGTATCACAATGTTTACCTCTTTCTTCTGCACTAGACTTTGAGATCCATGAGGGAGTTCTATTTTCATTCATCTTTCTATAAATATGACTTTACAAGTGCCTGTCATAATAGGTGATTAGTCAATATTTGTTGAAGAAACTGAATTATATTTCTATATAATTTTCAAATGGCTAACTTAAAATGTCTAGGAGGTCTAATTATGATATGCTTAGGCATTAAAAATAATTGAGTTTGATCAGCTTCAAAAAATGAATGCAAACTTATTGTTTTTTCATCATAATCGGTGGAAACACTTGACAAAAAGTTAACCATTCATAGAGTTTGTGACTTAGGACTGAATTACTTTGATGAACAAATGAATGGGAAATAGCCCATGAAAGAAAAGGAGGATATATCATATCACATAGCACTCTGCTCCTAGGGGAAAAAATGAAATGGACATTTTCAAATCTTTTTCTTTATAAAGTCTGAAATTTCTGTGGAAATGTGACTTGGAACACATAGTTTGATTTCTCTAAGAACCACTGTTAAGGAAAATGCCACTGAAATTACAAGAAACCAGGACTCATTAGTTTATTTTTATAATATACATCATATAAAAATTAAAAAACAATTTTATATTCATATTTTACAAAAATACCTTGACTTAGATTGGTATTAATAAATACTTGAATATTCTGCATTTAATATAAACATTTTAATGTTGATTTCCTTTTTGTTTTCTTTTTTTGAGACAGGGTCTCCCTATATCCCTAGCTGGCCTGGAACTCATTCTGTAGACCAGGCTGGCCTTGAACTCACAGAGATCTACCTGCCTCTGCCTCCCAAGTGCTGGGATTAAAGGTGTGCACCACCACACCTGGCTTAAAGCTAGTTCTTAGCTGCCATGTGGGTGCTGGTAATTGAACCCAGGTCCTCTGCAAGAGAAGTAGGTGCTCTTAACTGCTGAGCCATCTCTCCAGCCCCTAATGTTGATTTCTAAAATAATATGGCTAATTTTGAAAAATTCTCTACTTTAGCAAGTTTCTTAACTTTTATTTTCTTCAATGAAAAGTAAAATAAAAACAAAAGAAAAGGTTTAAGCCTAAAATAATGTAAGTCAAAGTTGTAAGATAAGTGGAAGCAGTTGAAAAACTATTTTTATCTAAGTAGGACCAGAACAAAAGAGCTAAAATATAGTACCTACTATTTCTCTAATTTTAGGTCTTTAACAGCATGTGTTATGCTAGCTACCATTATTTTAAAAATTATTTTAATGGTAGAAGAGGAGAACTACCTTTTAACCAAAATAACTAAGTCCTGAGGCCTTACTCTTATTCCTTTTCTGCTTTTGAGTTTTGACTTGCAGAAAAATTAGGATGCCATGTAATTGTTCTCTAATGTTCACTGCAGTTTGAACACTGCAGTACAGTTTAAAAAATTTTTTTTGAGAACTTCACATATGAGTACTCTATGTCATTTCTATAAATAAAGTCCTTTGTTTATATAATTAATTCTTTGTGTGTGTGTATATGCATGTGTGTGGAGGCCAGAGGTCAACCTTAGTGGTATGTCTCAGGAGCTGACTCCCTTGTCTTTGTATTTGTTTTTTTTTTGGGGGGGGGTAAGAACAGATTTTACCTAACCCATAATAAGATAAACTCACAGATAAAGGATGATTCACTTGAACACTGTGAAGGAAGAGGAAGGAGTGGACATATGAATTAATAGGAAAGCTCTCAGAATGGGCTTAGCACTGACAGTTCTATTTTGAAGTAGAGATAGAGTCATCTCTCTTCTCTCCCTTTCTGCAAAGCAAAATGCTGTAGGAAATTTTAGTGTCTGTGGTATAAGCAGGTATATATCCACTTGATGGCACAAGCATTCTAACCTACCTGGGACTTTCTATATTCAAGGTAGCATGTAGGTCAGTTTTTGTGAACTTGACTCTAGGTAAATAACTCTTGAGCTCAGCTCCTTTGAGTGTCCTGCTGCATCCTGCTTGGATATGGTGCACCTGTGTTGCCTTGCTTCCTTCAGATGAATCCTTCTCTGGAGATGGTGCACCTGTGTTGCCTTACTTCCTTCAGATGAATCCTTCTCTGGAGATGGTGCACCTGTGTTGCCTTGCTTCCTTCAGATGAATCCTTCTCTGGAGATGGTGCACCTGTGTTGCCTTACTTCCTTCAGATGAATCCTTCTCTGGAGATGGTGCACCTGTGTTGCCTTGCTTCCTTCAGATGAATCCTTCTCTGGAGATGGTGCACCTGTGTTGCCTTGCTTCCCTCAGATGAATCCTTCTCTGGAGATGGTGCACCTGTGTTGCCTTGCTTCCTTTAGATGCTTTTGGGTCAATTATCTCTAGTTATTGCCTTGGCTTTTTTTTTTTTTTTGATATGCATTCCTTATTAATTTTCTCCAAAGGTTTCAAGATCAAATATGACCTGTTATCAGTCTGGATAGAAGCTCTTGAAAGTAGCCTGGAGGAAGCTGCCAGTGCTTTCATAGCAATCTGACCTTCCATTTTATTAAGATATGTCACACCTTCAAATTATCCTAGCAGGTTCACTGAGGAAAATTTGATACAAATAACCCAGACATAAATAGTATAATTTGATTTCCTTTAACATATGTACCTACTCATCATTACTTTCTAGACAGTACAAATATCCATCAGCCATAAATGATTCCCTTCATAATGACTGTTTTTCTTCCTTCCCCATTCTTGCTTCTTTCCCCAAGAAAGAAATTTTTTTTTTTTGCGGTTCTCAGCCTCAGCCTTTAACAGCTGCGCTATCCCTCCAGCCCGAAAGAAATGTTTTCTGTAACTGTAATTTAGTTTAGATTTTTAGAATGAAATATTGAAATGATGGAATACTAAAGTATATACTCTCACTGTGTCCTTTTGCATTTAGCATAAATATTGTGAGACATGTATCTGTTTGGTATAGATGCACCAGATATTTGGTTTATAAGTATTTTCCCTTGGTCTATGGCCTTACTCTTTTTTTTTCAATTGGATTTTTGTGAATTTTATACAATACATTTTGATTGTGTTTAGATCCAATTGCATCCCCTTACTACCCCTCACTCAAACCAATTTAATGTACCCAAATACAAGCCCCCCCCCCAGTCAAATGTCCTTTGTTGTGGGTCCATCACTCAAGCTGGTTAAACTAGCAAGAATCAAACACTTAAATGAGACTGATTCTCCCCCTCCCAGCAGCTAACAGTTTCTTAGGTAGGGCTGGGGTTTCTTACCCACCTCCCCAGTGCTATGCTGGGAATTTTGTCTTGCTTGACCGTACATGGGGCTTGTCCATGCTGTCATCATTGCTGGGGGTTCACATGAGTAGCTGACCAGCTGTCTCGTTTCCCTGTTGTGGTCATCCACCTACTCTGGCTCTTACAATCTTTCTGTCCCATCTTCTGCAATGATCCCAAGGCTTGAGAGGCAGGATGATATAGGTGTCCTATTCAGGGATACACACTGGACATTGGCCAGGTGTGGGTCTTTGTGTTAATTATCATCTGCTGCAGAAGGATGCCTCTCTGGTGAGAGTTGTGAGATACATTAATCATGGCAGTCTGGGTGAGGACACAGGTCTTGGGTGCAAGTATCATATCGACCCAAGCAGGCCTCCACACTTTGTTTTTGAGATAGGGTTTTCTTACTAGAATGGAGACTCACCAATTAAAAGTACGGTCCAGGGCCAGTGAGTCTCAGGGAGACATCTATATCTGTCTCCTCAAGCCTGGGATCACAAGCATATACCACCCTGTCTGGCTTTAAAACAATTTGTTTAAAAAAAAATCAATTTGTTTAAACAGTCTTTTTTATTTGAGAATTTCATGCATGAATATTGTATTTGCATTCATTTCCACCTTTCCAGCCCTCCTCTAACTCCTTTATCCCTCCCTCCCTCTCAGTATTTTGTCTTCCTCTTTTTTACACACATATATATTTATGAATATACATACACACATGTACATGCATACATACATAAGTACATAATGGACTGAGTCCATTTAGAGTTGCTCATGTGTATGTGTTTAGGGCTGGCCACTTGGGATTAGACAACTTATCAGGCAGCTTGTTCCTGAAGAAAGCTGATTCTCCTCTCAGTATCCACTGATAGCCTGTAGCTCTTTATTTAGGGGCCAGACCCCTTGAAAATTCCTTGATCCACATTGCTATGCCTGGCTTTCTATGTGGATATTGTGAATCTATCTCAGGTCTTCATGCTTGTACAGCAAGCATTTTACTTACTGAACTATTTCCTAGCCCTAAAATTAATCCTGCTGTTTTTATCTGCATAAAAATAATATCTGTTGATTAAAAGCTTACTACAACAACTAAATTTTCATTATCTTTCCATAAACTTTTCTGAATGCGCTCTAGAGTAAGAGCAAAAAAACAAAAACAATGATTTTGTTAAACGAACAACACAAAAAGAGAAGACAGGTGAAGCAGAAAATACATCAAAGTAGTTACTTAATGATCCACAGAAAAATTAGTTTATTTTTCATAGGCTACATTTCAATACAGATGTTTCTCAACTTATGCTATATCTTAACAAACCACTATAAGTTGAAATATCATTATGTCAAAAATTCATGGAAGTGCCAAGTGTTGTGGTACATACCTTTAATCCCAGCAGAGGCAGGTGCATATCTGTGAGATCAAGGTCAGCCTACTATACATAGTGATTTCCAGGCCTGCTGGTGCTATTAGGAGATCCTGTCTCAATCCTACCTCAAATAAATAGGGCCTAGTTGCATATGCCTATGATCTCAGCATCTGGGAGGCTGTGGTGAGAGGCTACATAAGTGAGACCTTACCTCCCACTCAGCAGCAGTTGATATAACCTATTGCAACATGATAGCTCAACAGCACACTATGACATAATGCATGGCTTATGCTGGCTGTGGGGCTGATTGGGAGCTGGAGATTGCTGCCGCTGTCCAGAAATGCAAGACAGTGTCATACTGTTACTACCAAAATATCAAAATGGACAATGTAAAATATAGTTTTCTGAATTTATTACTTTCACACCATTATAAAGCTGAAAAAGTGTAAGGAAAGAACTGTCTGTATGCGTTTTCTATAATGTGCACATACAATTACAAGACATTAGTTATCTCACAC
Organism: Rhizomys pruinosus; assembly: GCA_009823505.1. Classification (NCBI taxonomy): domain Eukaryota; kingdom Metazoa; phylum Chordata; class Mammalia; order Rodentia; family Spalacidae; genus Rhizomys; species Rhizomys pruinosus. The sequence goes on from VZQC01001310.1 coordinate 1,723,904, forward strand.
TTTTAATGGAAAAGTCATTGGATAGACTGAGTTATCTACTTTTCTGACTTGGAGCTGATAGCCTTGTCTTTATGCTAGAGTACTGGTATTTTAAATCAGAAATACAGATGACTTCTCCCTTTTTTTATGAAATGAAAGCTTTATAGCATTATATTCTGATTATTAAGCCCAATCCTATGGTTTCATAGAAAAAAAGAAAACAACAAAAAAAAGATTCTGATATTTGACAATGGCTAGCAAGATTCTACTTTTAGGAAAATGGCACATTTGTGTTATATGAATCTTACTTGGAAGAGAAAGGGCAACAGAGAGCTATGACAGTACCTCGGTAATTGATGATTTCTGTACCAAGCACCGGAGTCATCTCCAGGACTGTAATAAAGGCTTTGTCCATAGATGTCAGAGGGAAAGGAGACATTCGATGTCTTCTAGCCACCTTGGTGATATCAACAGCACTGTGACCTAAACAGGAAGACAATTAACTAAGAATAAGATACTGAAACATTGAGTGATAAGTGAGATGACTTATAAATACCAACAACTTCTAATTTCAAGTGTCCCTGTGAGACATTATCTCTTTTGCTTCTGAAACATAGCTTGATCTCACAGAACATCAAATCAAATTAGTAATGTTATATCATGTGCCAAAATTTGGTGAAATTTAATGATGATACAGGCTAATCATTTTCTGAGTGCTTTACTATGTGTCAAGGAAACATTCTAGAATAACCCCTAATTTTCATTTTATGGTAAGGTATCATGATATCTTTGCCTAAATTGCAGAACTGGGAACAGAAGAACCAGGCTACAAACTTAGGTAGCCTTGGCTTCATGTTCATGTCCTCTATCATTATATTAGCCTTTGGATACTTAATAAACTAGTTAGTAAAATGAATTTCCCCAAAAGGAATTTATTTAAGAGTCATGGGAATTGTTCTTTCTCCTGTAAAAAGTTAGGGAAAAGGATTATTTAGCTATTCCCTCCTTGTGTGACCTTACCCAGTCCCTTGGCATTAGTATCTTCAATTTAGTAAAATACTAAGTTTATATCTCTAATCTTATCCTCACCCTCAACCTTATACTTGCATATCACCTGAAACCTATTAGATAATATATTTTCCAAGCCAGTAACTATCTAACACGTCCTTGGATATGTAGCAGACATCTCGAACCTAAAATTTCCAAAATTAAACTCTTAATTCTCTACCCTCCTTTACTACCCAAAGGACATCTTAATTGTCTTGCAATTTTCATCTCATTAAACAGACATTCCATTTTACCAGTTATTTGGGCAAAATTGTGGAGACATCTTGAGTCTTCTCTTTCTTTCAGAACTACTTTTGAAAGAAATCTAGAATCTGATAATCACTGACCACTTCCACTGCTCCTACAATATTGTAACATTGTCTATGGTGTGGGACATTAAATAGCTTCTTAACTGGGCTCCACTAGAATTAATTCACCACACAGTAGTTACAGCAATCCCTTTAAGTTGGAGCATATTAATCTATTCTCACAAATTTGTAAAAACTGTTTCATTCACAATAAAATCATTATTAGTTTTTATGAGGCCCAACAGAGCACTGCCCCCACTGTTCTTTTCTCCTAACAGTTCCTGGTTCCTTGTGCTCCAGCCATATTGGTTCCTATTCAATGACCATGTCAAATATATCTCTCTTCAGGGCTTTTGTATTTGCTGTTTTTTTCTCTTGGATCATTTTCCTCTGGTTTTATACTGCTATACATCCCTCATTTCTTTCAGATTTTTGCTCAAGTGTCATTTCATCAGAGAGGTTTTTGTGAATATCCTCTATGGAATCATACATGCCAGCACTCTTTATTCTGTAAACTCCTTTGCTTTTATACATATAAATGAGGATATTAATAACTACATTATCTGTTACACATAACCTTAAGTATTACTCTTGCTTATTGTTTTTGAGGCAGGGTCTTTCATTGGCATGGAGCTCCAGGGATCTGACTGTCCCCATCTCCCCAGGATTGGAATTATAAGGGCACCACCGGGAAGTTACTTAACAAACAAACAAACACCAACTTGGGTTCTAGGCATCAAATTCAGGCCCTCATATTTGTAAGGAAAATACTTTTCCAACTGAGCCATCTGCATAGCCCCAAAAACAGACTTTTCAAAGCACTGAATCCTCATGCATAAATTACTTGGCCTTATCCTTGGAGCCTTCTAAGTGTATCCAGACCAAAGGATAAACAGAAAACTGTAAGCACTATAGCTTGGCTGTTCTAACTGCTATCCATAAGTCCCCTTCTTCCTTAGCCACTTTTCAGCTTGGAGCAGCCTGTGATATAATTCTGACCACTGAGATATTGGAAGAAGTCTCTGGAGGAAGATATTTTTAAATTACAAATAAGAAGATAAAAAAGACTAATCATGAAAAAGGGCTTTACCCTTATACCTTTTATCTGGAACATGGCAGGATACTTGGATTTTTCAGTGATGAGGATGTAACCCACATAGTAATAGAAACATGAGAGGAAAAAGAGTCTGAGTTCCTGATGATAACTCTGAGCTGCTAGATAAGCCTTGAATTATCTCTATCTCTAGACTTCTAATAGGTGAGATAAATAAGTTCCCATTTTTTAAAAATTTTATTTATTTTATTATTTTTTATGTGTATGAATGTATTGTCTGCATGCAGGTCTGTGCACACGTGTTGTGCAATGCCATGGAGGTCAGAAGAGGGTGTCGGATTCCCCTGGAACTGGAGTTCTCCTGGAATTGGAGTTACAGACAGTTCTCAGCCACCTTGTGGATGCTGGGGATCGAACCCGGGTCCTCTGCAAGAGCAGTCGGCGCTCTTAACCACTAGGCCATCCCTCCAGCCCATAAGTTCCCGTTTTTAAAAACCACTTAGTAATGATTATATACGTCCATCTCTCAGAAGACTATGGATTCTGGCTGTTCGACCTTACTAAATTTGGTACTTCAACTCCTGTGGCTTCTCAAAATATTCACTGTATTGATTTAAAGACAGTATACCACAAAGTTTTCATCCTATGACTGAAACATGGCTTGCCAAAAGAACACTTCCTCATACATATAAAGTTACTTACACTGATATAACATTTCTTCTTATGAACAATAAAAATCACGAAAATCTAAAACTTGGTCAGGGTGTGGTGGCACATGCCTCAAATCCCAGATCTTGAGAAATACAGACAAGGCAGGAGGATCAGAAGAACAAGGTCTCCTCCACAACACAGGAAATTCAAGGCCAGCCTAAGATACAAAGCAAGACCCTGTCTCGAAAAAAAAAAACAAAAAAAAAGAAATTGAAGGATCCTAGAAATTACTTACTGATAAGTCTAAGTAGAATTTTCTAACTGAAATTGTAAAGCACATAAAAGATTATGATTTATCATTCACAACTGAACTCTAAATTTATTTTATTAAAATTTTATGTGTATGAGTGTATTGCCTGCATGTGCATAAAAACATCTGTGTGGCACAGTGCCCGTGGAGGTGAGAAGAGGTTGTCTGATCAGATCCCCTGGAACTGGAATTATAGATGGTTGTTAGCTACCATGTGAGTGCTGGGAACTAAACCTTGGTCCTCTGCAAAAGCAGCCAGTGCTCTTAATTGCTGAGCCATCTATCTTTCCAGCCCCTGAAATGTAAATTTATTTTGTAACTCACCTTCACCAACATCTGGGATTAGTCAATCAAATATCATGAAAACATATTGTTACAAGCAGTATAACTAGAAAAATGATGGAGGTCAGTGCTTCTGTCTGCTTTCTATGGAGTTATATAGATCGACACATCTTTGCTCAGATCTTTTTGTGCTACTTTATGGTACAAATTGCAAATATTATAAAAACTAACCTTTTTAATAATATTCAGTTTCTATGAAAACTGTATTCTTATTATAGGGTTTATTTGTTGAATATGATTTGTAGTAGAGTAAAAATGACAAGTTTGATTATAAGTGATAACACATATGAATCAACATGTATTTTTCAAGTGTACTTTATGGTCTAAGTAGTTAGACTCAGGAAAAAAAAGAGTAATGTGTACCCTGCCATGAAGAATATTACAGTTCAGCAAGAAGGAAAGATACAGATAAACAATAAGAGTAAAATGGCTAACTATAGAGGTTGGTAGTTCCTTGTTTTTCTTTTGTATGTAAATTGCAGTGTGAGAATCTACTAGTAATAAAATCTCTCTTTCTAAAATACTTTTTCCTTATAACTTCTGTCACTTACCCATCTCCATCTTATGCTACAGATATTTAATATGTGCCTTGCCATTGTTAGTACATTATAAACATGAAAGCAGTCTGTTAATCTTTTGTTTCCTTTGTCATGTTCAGAATAGTGCCTTCTTTTATACTTGTGATAGGCAAACAGTACATATTTGAGATGTAAATGGAAACCAAATCTCTTAAACAAACTGCAAAGCTGGGAAGAGTAAAATGGCGCCTTCTGTTGGCCTTTTACTTATCTAAGTATTGACTATTTACAAACTGTCATAAAGTGGCTATCTTAGTGGATTAAATATCCATGCATTTTGTAGACCTATAGCATAAGCATAAACATTGCATTTTAATTTAAATTGCTCCATAAAAATAAATGTTACACATATTAATTGAATACCTGTAATATTTCAATATATGCATATATTGTGTGATATTTAAATCAGATGTTAGATACACCTGTCTACTGAAACATTTATCTTTTTTTTATGGCTGAAACATCCAGAATCCTTTCTTCTAGCTTTTCCACATATACTGTATGTTATTATCAATAATTACCTCACTATGTAGTAACATATCAGAACTTCCTACTTATATTTAAATGTAACTTAGTGGCCGGGCGTGGTGGCGCACGCCTTTAATCCTAGCACTTGGGAGGCAGAGGCAGGCGGATCTTTGTGAGTTCAAGGCCAGCCTGGTCTACAGAGTGAGTTCCAGGACAGCTGGGACTACAGGGAGACCCTGTCTCGAAAAGACAAAAAAAAAAAAATGTATCTTAGTATCCACTGATCAACCATTCCCCTCCTTTTCTCCCTCCCACACTAACCTTTGCTAATTACACCCCCCCATACTAGGGCATCAGGCCCAGAAACAATATAGCCAAGGGATTATGTACTGAGATCTCTAAAGCCGTGGGCCCAAATAACATTTTTGTGACAGGAACAAAAAATTACTAATACAGAAAATAATCTGGTTTATTTCACATAGTGACTTCTAGTTAACTCCGTGTTGTTCTACCCAATGAGATTTCATTATTTTCATGGTCGAATAATATTCCATAATATATATATGTATTATATATATATTATATACACTGTCTTTTCTTTAACCATTCATTAGTTGATGTGCTTCCATTTCCTGGCTACTGTGAATAGTGTTACAATCAACATAGAAATCTAAATGTCTCTTTGACATACTGAGTTCTTTGGATTTATGTCTGGAAGTGGGATTGCTGGATCCCATGATTATTCTATTTTTTGTTTTTTTTGGAAACTTCATAATGGATGCTCTAATTTGCTCCCCAATAGTATGTAAATATTTTCTTTTTTTCCATATTCTGACCAGTACCTGTTATCTTTACTCTTTTTGGTAAATTACTGTTACTGGAATGAGGTGTTATAATGGCATTTCACTGTGGTTTTGATTTTAATGGCATGAAAAAAAAATTTATACTTGCTGCCTATATGTGTATCTTCTTTTGAGAAATGTCTACTTAGGTCTAGTGTCTATTTTCAACTGATTTTATTTTTGCTAAGTTTTTGGAGTTATTTTTAAATTGAATCTCAAAAATGGTATTTATGCTACTGGAAAGATGACTCAGCAGTTAAGAGCACTAGCTGTTCTTGCAGAAGACAGGGGCTTGACTACCAGCACCCACATGGCAGCTAACAACCAGCTGTAACTCCAGTTCTAGGGGTCTGACACCCTCTTCTGTCTTCCATGAACACTGCATGACATGGGTACACTCCCATATTTGCCGGCATAATACCTGGTTAACCTAGCAAGAGTCTCATCCCTATAAGAGACTGTCTCTCTCCCAGAAGCTATTTGTCACCAAAAGTTTCATAGGTTGTGCTGGGATTTCTTACCTACTTCTCCATGACTATGCTGAGATTTCTGTCTGGTTTGAGCTTGTATGGGACTTGTGCATACTGTCAACATTGCTGTGAGTAACTGACCAGCTCTCTGGGAAACTCTGTTTCCTTGTGGTCATCTACTACCTCTGGCTCTTCAATATTTCTGCCCTCTCTTCTACGATGATCCCCAGCCTTGGGAGGCAGAGTCTCTGAAAAGTGTGATGCATGCCTTTAATTCCAGCACTAGGGAGGCAGAGGCAGGGGTAGGGGCTGGGGCAGGGGTAGGAGTATGGATAGAGGAAAGGACAGGGGCAGGGGTAGGGGCAAGGGACAGAGGCAGAGGCAGGGGTAAGGGGCAAAGGGCAGAGGCAGGCAGGCTTTTTTTTTTCTATTACTTTTTAATTTTTTTTCATTTTTTAACAATAAGTAATAATTTATGAGTACAAGTATCCTTCATGTAAAACCAATTTGCAAGCAGTTGTGCCCAAACCCACACAGCCCAAGGGTCCCACCATCCAGCTGGGGGGATTGTATGTTCAATCAAGTTCATCAAATAAGTGTCCAGTCTATATTGCTGTAGTTTCACCATTCACCCCAATTGTGGCCCTTAACATTCTACCATGCCCCCTCTTCCACAGATTGTTCCCTAGGCTTAGAAAAGGGGCACAGGTGGATGAGAAGCAAAGCAGTCTACTTTCTCTGGAGCTGTCATTTTGGACTCTGGTCAATTCTGGCTGTTTCCTTTCATGGGCTGACAGTTTGTCCAGGAATACCCTTTCAATCCTACTAATGAAGCACAGGAATTTAGATATATAGGTATTTAAGGAGTACTAATTGTTATGGTAGGTTAGCTTGGTATAGACACAGATATTTGGATGGTATGTTAATCCATGAATTACATTTTTTTTTCTGTTAACTATGACAGGGTCTTACTGTGGCTTATAACATCTCCTAACCACTAGAGGATGTAAGCTTGTGGCATCAGCCATGGGTTATTCCTCCAAGGAGAGAGCTAATAGCCAATTAGATTTGGGATATACGGGCATATGGCTGCCACTGCTGCACAGTATTTCCAGGCAGGTGAGGTGTAGCTGAAACTTTTTATTAGAGCACCAATTGGAACAATTGCAGACAACTACAAAAAATGGATATGTGGTAGATCACTTCCATGTAATAGAATAGTGTACATTATTAGGAGAGAGACAGCAGGCTAATACCTGGGGTATTGTCTGTGGGTAATTTTAGTAAAATATTTACAATACCAACTGATTTTCCAATTTTGACAATACATACATGATCCATAACAATATTAGAAAATGTGTATCAATTTGGTAAAAGCTGCTGCCTATGAGCAATAAGGTATCAGGAAATCCAATCTTATTTTTCATGTTTGTGTCCTCTGCATTTGGGGAAATTCACTTCTGTTACTGTTTCCCAATACTTAAGGCTATGGCAGAGTTGAGTTTTGATTTCTGGCCCGCCTCTTTCTTCTTACTTTTTCCTCCTATGTCAACATTGCAAATTAACTCAATTCTTTGAAAAATAATGAAATTCAGCCAAGAAGTCACTCATTCTTAAAACAACCATGCTTATAGAATGCAGGACAGTTTGATACACTCTATCTGTACTTGGGTTATTTCAGTAAGATTTTTAGTGGCTGTTTAAAAGAGGACTAGGAGCCCCCTGCAGAGACTCATGCTTTTTTCTATTTCTTAAAGATTAATTTCATTATTTTTAATTACATGTCACTGTGTGTCTGTGTGTGTATATATCTACATGAGTGCAGTGCTCTCAAAGGCCCAAAGCATTGGACTATGCCTGGAGTTGGATTTACAGGTGGTCATGATGGGCCTGGTAAGAGATGCTGAAAAACAAACCCAGGTCCACTGCAAGAGCAGAAAGCTGGGAGGAAAGGATTCATTTGGCTTTGGCTTACACTTCTTGGTCACAGTCCATCATTGATTGATGGAAGTCAAAGTAGGAACTCAATGGCAGGACTGCTTGCTATTCCACACAGCATTTTCTCTAATCAGGGAGCCTACTTAAGGCCAAGAAAGGAAGGGAGCTTCTGCTGGCTGGCCGATTCACAGGCTCATGCTCAGCTAGCTTATCTACACAGTTCAGGGCCATCTACCTACCAGGGAATAGTAGTACCTACAGTGGACTAGGTCCTTCTATGTCAACAAATAATCAAAACAACTCCTCACAGACACGTCCACAAGCCAGTCTGATCTAGGGAATTCCTCAGCTCAGGACCTTCTCTCAAGTAATTTTCTGTCAAGTAAGAAAATAGTTTTCTTTCTTTAAAAATTTTTTTTTTAAATTTATTTATTGATGTTTTATGTATTTCATACATCATTTTTCATTTCTGTTCAGGCATATTCCCTTATCCCTTTCCCCCCATCCCACCCCATCCCATCCCAGATCATGCATTCTGCCATAACTGTCCTGCATCTTTCTCTCAGTCTTTTTTTATGCTTAGGAATTCACATTTTCCTCCATTAATTTCATATTACTCTAAAATATGGATACATACTCTCCACCCATATACAGTAATTACAGAGTCTGAAAATAATTGGTGGGTGGATTCTAGAGCCCATTGAGAGATTCACATTGTAATAACATAGTTGCATTCATATAAACAAAAATATAACCATATTGTCCTTCAACAAAAATATAACCATATTGTCCTTCAGCTTGCCTTTCTTCTGGGGGATTTGGTATTAGCATCCACCAATGAGGGAAACCATTCTCTGTTTGTCTTTCTGGGACTGTGTTACTTCACTTAGCATAATGGCTTCGAGCTCCATCCATTCACCTGCAAAGTTCATAATGCCATCTTTCTTTACCACTGAATAGTACTCCATTGTGTAGATGTACTACATTTTTGTCATCCACTCATCTGTTGAGGGGCATATGGGTCGGTTCCAGCTCTACGCTATTGTGAAGAGGGCTGCAATAAACATGGATGTGCATGTATCTTTGCAGTAGGATGAGTCTTTGGGGTATATACCCAGGAGTGGTATGACTGGGTCAGGTGGTAGGCCCATTCTGAGTCTTTTTTTTTTTTTTAAATTTTTTTTTATTTAATTTTATTTATTTCTGTATGTGTATGAATGTACTGTCTGCATGCAGGTTTGTGCACCCGTGTCGTGCAATGCCGCGGAGGTCAGGAGAGGGTGTCGGATTCCCCTGGAACTGGAGTTCTTCTGGAATTGGAGTTGAGGATTCTTCTTTCTTTCGTTTCCATAGTACACTTATTAGAAAAATCTGGAAAAATTTAATTGGAATACAATTATATAATAGTATTGTGGTACTGTTCAATTCTTGATTTTCATAATTGTAGTGAAGTTATATAACAGATTGTCTTATTTCATCCCATCAACCTTATTTTACCCCTATTTTAAATGTACACTGAAGTAGGGATAGAGGCATTATGCCTGCAGTTTACTCATAAGCAGTTTATAAGATACACATATATTAACATGTAGAGAGAAATGTGGCAATATTTAAGTTGTGGCAACATGTTAATATCTGGAGAGTGTAGATGAAATGTATACAGGAATTCTTTCTGCTATTCATGTAACATCTAGGAAATTTGAAATTATTAAACAAAAGTATTTTCTTCAGTAGTACCTCCTTCATGAAAGAATATGTGACTCATACACTTTTCCTGTACTCAGGTACCAGAAAATAGTGTATCTTAGGATTATCTTTGCATATTGCATTAACTCAATTACAAATCTCATTTATTAGACTTATTTATTCATATGTCTGTTTTTCTTAAGGGGCAGTCCAAGTTTTCAGGGAAAAAAGTGTTTTGATATCAAGGACTGAAGATGTATACCTTAAGTGTAGCTAGAATATACTGCTGACTGATAGAGATGAGTTAATATATAAACACTAAATAAACTTCAAATGTTATCATATAACTTCAGTGTTCTTTTTACTAGAATTAGAAAAGCTTTGTTGCTTTTTTTTTAAAATTAATGCACTGGGTATAATGCTATACCTGTAATCCCAGGGGTTATTAAGTTCCAGGTCAGCTGGGGCTACATGATTAAGATCTTGTCTTAAATTATTAAGATCTCTTACAATACACAATTCTAAACCAAGAACCAATTACCAGGTGTGGCAGTGCGAAACCTTTAATTCTTAATCCTTGGAGTCAGAGGAGAGGCAGGTGGATTCTGAGAGTTTGTGATATTCTACATAGTGAGTTCTAGCCCTGCCAGGGATAAATAGTGAGAAGAGTGCCTATTCTCAAAAGAACAAACAAAAACAACCAAACCCGCAAACCCAACTAACAAACCATCAGAAAACAAAAACAAAAATTGTTTAGTAAATAGATTCAAAACTAGGGTTCTCCTATTCTTGTTAAACAGTTATGAGCCATGTCAGGAGGCAGGGCACCCTCCTTGCCTGACCTGAAGATAGCTTGAGCAGCACCTGGCCCCAATGGCTTAGCCCTGTACTTGCATTGACTATAGCTGGTGTTTCTAATCTAATCCCACGAAAAAAAAAAAAAAAAAACAATGAGCCAATTTTTAGAAAAATAAAAGTGAAAAATATGACAATGGTAACTTTTTTTTTTTTTTTGTCTTTTGAGACAGGGTCTCCCTGTAGTCCCAGCTGTCCTGGAACTCACTCTGTAGACCAGGCCTGGCCTTGAACTCACAAAGATCCTCCTGCCTCTGCCTCCCAAGTGCTAGGATTTAAAGGCGTGTGCCCACCCCCATCCCGAATGCAAATGTGTAACTTTAACTAAAGTCACAGAATTGGAGAAATGGAAAACTACTCTTGCTTAATGTATATACTATCTGGTGTAATGAGTGACAATGGTAACTTTTAACTAAAGTCACAGAATTGGAGAAATGGAAAACTACTCTTGCTTAATGTATATACTATCTGGTGTAATGAGTGACAGCTCTGTAAACAAATCTCTTATGGTTTTATATATTTATATATAAATGAGGGAGGGTTTATTTGTGACAACGTTATAAAGCCAAAAGTAGGAAAAAGGAATTTCCATCACCTAGTGTACAATGTCTTTATGGCTGTCCTCCTTTCCTTTTATTTTCAACTTGTTACTCATCAGTAACTAAAACTAAATAAATTAGCTAGAAGATCATGATTATGTACAAATAGCATTAAGACAAAGAAGATTCATTAAAGCAGTATCAAAAAGGAAATAAAATTTTAAAAAAGATGAAAATATAGGAGTGAAGTGCTAAACTTACAAAGGCAGCTAGGTCTTCTACCCCTGACCTGATCTTCTGATGATTATACAGATTTCCGACGTCCTTCATAGGGCTTGTAACCTAACTACAAGTTTTTTGTTTAAAAAAAAATTTATCTATTTTCTGTATGGTATTGAATGTACTGTCTGCATGCAAGTTTGTGCACCTGTGTCGTGCAATGCCGCGGAGGTCAGAAGAGGGGTGTCGGACCCCTGGAACTGGAGTTCTCTTTTTTAAGGGACTGTGGGCTCTTGTCCACACTAGAGCACAAGTAAAGCATAAACACATTAATAATTGTGGGTACTAGTATAAACCCAGAGCTTGGTACCATCTGGACTGGAATCTTTGGGTTTACTCCTGTTTTACTTTCTGAATTCTGGATGGGTGCCCTTTTTAAAGTCAAAGTCTTTAGTTCCTTCCTCACTCCTACTCCTCTTCCTCTTCCTCTTCCTCCTCCTCCTTTTTAAAATTTCTGCCAAAATCCCTTTTCAAATCCCCAATAACAAAAAGACCAACTGATTAACTTCAGTGACATTTCTACACATATAAACAGCTTTCATGAACAGTCTTCATTTGGATTATCTTCATTTTAAATGACATATGTATTAAAATACAAAATTAGTATTTTTAATAATAAGCCTTTGTTCCAAATATCCTCTAAACAAAGTAGGCAAAAAGTAATTTTTTAGAGATTATAAACTGGGGCTAGAGATCGGCTTCAGGGTTAAAGGAGCATGGCTGTTCTTGAAGAGGACCTGGGTTTTGGCTTTGCCAGAAACCACTTGGAAGCTAACAACCATTGTAAATTCCTAGCTCCGGGGATCTTGATGCCTTCTTTATGCTCTGTGAGAATTGCATGACATGGTTGCAACTTACATACATGTAGGTAAAATGCTTAATTACAACATTAAATAAAAGAAATTATTAGTTGTTTTATCACTAAAAGTAGATCCTGACAAACACCTTCTAAAGCCTTTTCCCAATTGTTAACTAGTCTTTATAAGACCTTGGGGAAATGTAGCAAGAGAAATTCTAAAGTCATTTTTTTGTATTTAAAGTTATTCTACATGGTGGGGTTGTCTCTCATGTTATATATAAGCACAAGAGTTCAACTTCTGGAATGCCTACTCCAAATATCAACATTATAATAACCTATGCATAATTACTATATGCTAATAAAACATGAAAAAAACCAAAACAATTCCAGTGAATATCTTTTGCAAAACCATGTTAAATATGATTGCTAGACAGGTAGCAAATGCTAATTCATATAGCTGGGAAAGGAAATCTTAGGATAGGTAATCAGCCTGAATGAAGCAGAATCCCTCCCAAATGCGAAGACCGAGTGAGTCAGCACTAGTGGTGGAAAAAAATAGCTTTGAAGGCATTTTGTACATGTGTGTGTAGAAGCTATACAGTTATTTATTCTATATTTATTGGGCACTGGATATAATCCTGGTCTTTCTATTGCTCTGTAAGGTGGAGTTATTTTAGAAATGATTCTGCTGATTTGAGCACTATCTTTAAAAAAACTATATATTACAGTCTGATTATAGCTGTAAAGACAAAATAAATAAAAATGGCATTATATATACTGAAAAGAAATATTTATTTGTGTTAGTAGTCTTTAATCATAATGAGTCAGATTTTTTCTTTCTACTTTTCTGTATAACCCAGATATGACAGATTTTTTCTTTCTACTTCTCTGTATCTCTATAACCCATATAAAACTGTATCACTTAAAAATTAATACATGCCTTTTGATTTGAAAATCTTATTTTCATAGTCAACTCAGTCCATCTCTTCTGAAGACATGGTCAAAATTTGGTAGGTTCTAGGAAAATTTCTGAACAGTACCTTGTTTAATTGTTCTAAACCATGAAAAGCTTCTTACTCCTCCAGGAATAAAGTTTATAGACTCCTCATGACATGCTCAATCTTTCATGATCTCTTTTTCTCCAGTTTTATCTCCCTTTGCTTTTATGCATATCCTTATTCAATCTAGAAAACCCACTAATTTCTAGTACACAGATGATATTTTTTTCATATATCTCTTTTTTTTTTTTTTTTATTTTTGTATGTGTATGAACCGCTATTGTCTGCATGTAGGTCTTGTGCACCCGTGTCGTGCAATGCCCGCGGGAGGTCAGGAAGAGGGTCTCAGATCCCCTGGAACTGGAGTCTTCCTGGGATTGGAGCCACAGGACGGTTCTTACCGCCTTGTGGGTGCTGGGGTTGAACCCGTCCTCTGCAAGAGCAGTCGGTTGCTCTTAACCGCGATAGGCTATCTCTCCAGCCCCATATATCTCTTTCAACTGCCTTTTCTTTAAAAAAAAAAAAAAAAAAAAAAAAAAAAGAACAACTCTGGAAAGACTCAGAAAAAGATTCAGGACATGTATGGCAGAGTGCAGGGATTCGGGTGGGGAGGGAGGCATGGAAAGGGAAGTGACTCTAGATTCAATTGAGAAATGATGTATGACCTATGGAAAAAGTTTAATAACAATAAAAAAAAAACAAAAAGAAAGTCTTTTCCTGTGCCTATGTCTTGTAGGTTGTTAACATTTTTTTCTATCACCGTCAGAGTTTTGGGTTTCATATTGAAGTCTCTGATCCATTTGGAGTTGAGGGAAGGGTTTAATTTTATTCTTCTACAAGTGGTGATTCAGTTTTGCCAGCAGCATTTGGTGAAGATGCTGTCTTTCTTCCACTGAGTCTTTTTGGCCCCTTTGTCAAATATGAGGTGGCTGTATGAGCTCAAGTTTGGATCTTCAATTTTGTTCCATTGGTGTACAGGTCTGTTTTTGTGCCAGTACGAGGCTGTTAAGGAAAATCTATTTTGCAGTTCCAAAATATATTTTGATAGCTACTTTACAAATGAATTTGAATGGTCTGAGAATCTCTGAGAGCACGAGTGCCACTGAACTAATTCACACTAGTCATTGAACTAACCCATATTACTCAAACTTGAAAATGCCTTACGATATGAGATTTCTAGGGAGAAAATGACAGAGGTCTATACATTCTCTTCTATTAGTAGATCCTCAGCTGAGTTAAGAGTGACAGCTTCAATTACTTGTCATATAAATTCATAGACCTGATCAGCAAGGAGTTTTTGAAGCAGATTTACAAGATTCAAGATATTTAAGATATAATTTATGTTAGAGTTTTCTCTAATAAACCTATATTTCCATAAGTAAAACTTAACTGGTTTCTTTTATATTTTGTAGTTAAGGCTAGATAAGATAGTGACTGTTTTAGTTAAGAATTGTTTAGGGGAAGTGTTCAAAATGCTGTTGAGATTTCTTAACTTCTATTCAAAAGTTATATACTCTGAAAGACTATATAAGAATCAAGTGCAAAAATAATATGAATTCACTCAGGATTTCTATCATATCAGGTAATGTCTACAATGCATTTCATACAATCTATGAATCAAATTTAGACCCCTTCCCTCATCTGCATCCATCAGATGCCCCACACCTCCACTGGATTTCATGCATTCTGTCATATACGTCAAGGCTACCTGGTCATTTGTACCCAGATGTCCCTTGGTACAAGTTTATCCACTGGAGTTTGGGCACCCTATCTAGAATCTTTTCCTTAAAGAAGATAAACTTTCCCTCACCCAGCATCACCCAGCAGTAATAGTTTATTGGGGCCTTCTGCCAGTTTCCTGTTCTAT
Organism: Rhizomys pruinosus; assembly: GCA_009823505.1. Lineage (NCBI taxonomy): Eukaryota > Metazoa > Chordata > Mammalia > Rodentia > Spalacidae > Rhizomys > Rhizomys pruinosus. The sequence goes on from VZQC01001310.1 coordinate 1,738,914, forward strand.
GCTTGGTTTTTGACTGAGTTTGCATGGTCTTGTGCATGCATGCTGGCAACACTGTTGCATGTTCATATCAGCAAGTCCTCAGAGGGCTGAAAGCCTCTGTTTCTTTATGTTCATGCACCAACCCTGGCTCTTACAATCTTTCTGCTCCCTCTTCTGCAGTAGGACACAATTTTAATTCCATAGAATAGTATATAAAATTCTGACTTGCTCTCTTTTTAGCTTCCTCAGTCATTGGCTAGAAAATTGACAGCATTATGGATAAATGAATGCACAGTATTTTTCATATTTTCTTGCCGTAGTATATGATATTCTGTCTGACTAGAATTCTCTCTCTCTCTCTCTCTCTCTCTCTCTCTCTCTCTCTCTCTCTCTCTCTCCTTTTTGTTTCCCTGGGAAACTACTAGTCTTCCCTTACAACCTTTTTTCAGAATGGAAAAAGTATTTAAATAGGAATGAACTTCCTGGAGCAAGCATTAAGAAGGTCCCTTTGGCCAAATCTGGTACAAACAAAATGAAAATTAGAAGCCATGAACAGATTAGCAATGTAAATAAGAAAGTGATTAAAAAGTATTTTTTACAACAGAAGCCAACTGATAAAAAAGTGTTATAAAAAAGGCCTACCTTGGCAATCATTATTCTAGTATCAACAGATAGTAAAATTAGGAGGGGAAAGCTATACCTTTCTTGTACTTAGGCACCAGAAAATAGTGTATCTTAGGATTTTCTTCGCATATTATATTTTTATGGTCTCAAAATATATCCCCATAAGATATTTACTAAAACAATACCAAAGTATTATTTCTCAGTGGGAAAATCTAGTAGTCATTATCTTAGCCAAGTGATCAAAAATAGTTTGACTAGTAATGCAACAAATTGACATCTTGGCCTCACTGTCATAATACACTGAGAAGGACATATGTGAGGTATTCCCAACAAATTACCTAACAATTTGAATCACTAGGAAATACCGCAGAAATTAAATTTGAGTGTCATTATATAAAATAACTGACCTACACTCTTGAAAAATATTGAGGCCATAAAAGGCAAAGAAAAATGGGTAATTGTTCTAGATTAAAGGAGTCTAAAGGGAAATCATTTTAAATGTAATGCATGAATTTGGGTTGGATCCCAGATCAGAACAAAAGAGTGATTCTTCTTTCTTTCGCCATAGAGTACATTATTAGAAAATCTGGAAAAATTTAATTGGAATACAATTATATAATAGTATTGTGGTACTGTTCAATTCTTGATTTTCATAATTGTAGTGAAGTTATATAACAGATTGTCTTATTTCATCCCATCAACCTTATTTTACCCCTATTTTAAATGTACACTGAAGTAGGGATAGAGGCATTATGCCTGCAGTTTACTCATAAGCAGTTTATAAGATACACATATATTAACATGTAGAGAGAAATGTGGCAATATTTAAGTTGTGGCAACATGTTAATATCTGGAGAGTGTAGATGAAATGTATACAGGAATTCTTTCTGCTATTCATGTAACATCTAGGAAATTTGAAATTATTAAACAAAAGTATTTTCTTCAGTAGTACCTCCTTCATGAAAGAATATGTGACTCATACACTTTTCCTGTACTCAGGTACCAGAAAATAGTGTATCTTAGGATTATCTTTGCATATTGCATTAACTCAATTACAAATCTCATTTATTAGACTTATTTATTCATATGTCTGTTTTCTTAAGGGCAGTCTCAAGTTTTCAAGGGAGAAAAAGTGTTTTGATATCAAGGACTGAAGATGTATACACTTAGTGTAGTCTAGAATATACTGACTGATAGAGATGAGTTATATAAACACTAAATACAACTTCAAATGTTATCATATAACTTCAGTGTTCTTTTTACTAGAATTAGAAAAGCTTTGTTGCTTTTTTTTAAATTAATGCACTGGGTATAATGCTATACCTGTAATCCCAGGGGTATATTAAGTTCCAGGTCAGCTGGGCTACATATTAAGATCTTGTCTTAAATACACACAAACCAAGAAACCAATTACCAGGTGTGGCAGTGCAAACCTTTAATTCTATCCTTTGGAGTCAGAGGAAGAGGCAGGTGGATTCTGAGAGTTTGTGATATCTACATAGTGAGTTCTAGCCCTGCCAGGGATAAATAGTGAGAGTCTATCTCAAAAGAACAAACAAAAACAAAAACCCCAAACCCAACTAACAAACACATCAAACAAAACAAAAAATTGTTAGTAAATAGATTCAAAACTAGGGTTCTCCTATTCTTGTTAAACAGTTATGAGCCATGTCAGGAGGCAGGGCACCCTGGACCTGAAGATAGCTGAGCAGCACCTGGCCCCATGCTTAGCCTGTACTGCATTGACTATAGCTGTGTTCTATCTAATCCCAGAAAAAAAAAAAAACAGTTATGAGCCAATTTTGTAGGCAAAAATAAAAGTGAAAAATATGACAATGGTAACTTTTTTTTTTTTTTTGGTCTTTTTGAGACAGGGTCTCCCTGTAGTCCCAGCTGTCCTGGAACTCACTCTGTAGACCAGGCTGGCCTTGAACTCACAAAGATCCTCCTGCCTCTGCCTCCCAAGTGCTAGGATTAAAGGCGTGTGCCACCACACCCGATGACAATGGTAACTTTTAACTAAAGTCACAGAATTGGAGAAATGGAAAACTACTCTTGCTTAATGTATATACTATCTGGTGTAATGAGTGACAATGGTAACTTTTAACTAAAGTCACAGAATTGGAGAAATGGAAAACTACTCTTGCTTAATGTATATACTATCTGGTGTAATGAGTGACAGCTCTGTAAACAAATCTTTATGGTTTATATTTATATATAATATAGGAGGGTTATTTGTGACAACGTTATAAAGCCAAAAGTAGGAAAAAGGAATTTCCATCACCTAGTGTACAATGTCTTTATGGCTGTCCTCCTTTCCTTTTATTTTCAACTTGTTACTCATCAGTAACTAAAACTAAATAAATTAGCTAGAAGATCATGATTATGTACAAATAGCATTAAAAGACAAGAAAGATTCATTAAAGCAGTATCAAAAAGGATAAAATTTTAAAAAGATGAAAATATAGGAGTGAAGTGCTAATACACAAAGGCAAGCTAGGTCTTCTACCTGACCTGTCTTCTGATGATTAACAGATTTTCCTGACAGTCTTCATAGGGCTGTACCTAACTACAAGTTTTTTTTAAAAAATTTTATTTATTTCTGTATGTGTATGAATGTACTGTCTGCATGCAAGTTTGTGCACCTGTGTCGTGCAATGCCGCGGAGGTCAGAAGAGGGTGTCGGACTCCCCTGGAACTGGAGTTCTCTTTTTTAAGGGACTGTGGGCTCTTGTCCACACTAGAGCACAAGTAAAGCATAAACACATTAATAATTGTGGGTACTAGTATAAACCCAGAGCTTGGTACCATCTGGACTGGAATCTTTGGGTTTACTCCTGTTTTACTTTCTGAATTCTGGATGGGTGCCCTTTTTAAAGTCAAAGTCTTTAGCTTCCTTCTCCTCCTCCTCTTCCTCTTCCTCTTCCTCCTCCTCCTTTTAAATTTCTGCCAAAATCCCTTTTCAAATCCCCAATAACAAAAAGACCAACTGATTAACTTCAGTGACATTTCTACACATATAAACAGCTTTCATGAACAGTCTTCATTTGGATTATCTTCATTTTAAATGACATATGTATTAAAATACAAAATTAGTATTTTTTAATCAATAAGCCTTTGTTCCAAATATCCTCTAAACAAAAGTAGGCAAAAGTAATTTTTGTTAGGAATTATAAACTGGGGCTGGAGAGATCGCTCAGGGTTAAAGAGCATTGGCTGTTCTTGAAGAGGACCTGGGTTTGGTTCCCAGAAACCACTTGGAAGCTAACAACCATCTGTAATCCTAGCTCCAGGGGATCTGATGCCTTTTTCTGGTCTCTGTGGGCATTGCATGACATGTATGCACTTACATACATGTAGGTAAAATGCTTATACAACATTAAAAAAAGAAATTATTAGTTGTTTTATCACTAAAAGTAGATCCTGACAAACACCTTCTAAAGCCTTTTCCCAATTGTTAACTAGTCTTTATAAGACCTTGGGGAAATGTAGCAAGAGAAATTCTAAGTCATTTTTTGTATTTAAAGTTATTCTACATGGTGGGGTTGTCTCTCATGTTATATATAAGCACAAGAGTTCAACTTCTGGAATGCCTACTCCAAATATCAACATTAATAACCTATGCATAATTACTATATGCTAATAAAACATGAAAAAAACCAAAACAATTCCAGTGAATATCTTTTGCAAAACCATGTTAAATATGATTGCTAGACAGGTAGCAAATGCTAATTCATATAGCTGGGAAAGGAAATCTTAGGATAGGTAATCAGCCTGAATGAAGCAGAATCCCTCCCAAATGCGAAGACCGAGTGAGTCAGCACTAGTGGTGGAAAAAAATAGCTTTGAAGGCATTTTGTACATGTGTGTGTAGAAGCTATACAGTTATTTATTCTATATTTATTGGGCACTGGATATAATCCTGGTCTTTCTATTGCTCTGTAAGGTGGAGTTATTTTAGAAATGATTCTGCTGATTTGAGCACTATCTTTAAAAAAACTATATATTACAGTCTGATTATAGCTGTAAAGAACAAAATAAATAAAATGCATTATATATACTGAAAAGAAATATTTATTTGTGTTAGTAGTCTTTAATCATAATGAGTCAGATTTTTTCTTTCTACTTTTCTGTATAACCCAGATATGACAGATTTTTTCTTTCTACTTCTCTGTATCTCTATAACCCATATAAAACTGTATCACTTAAAAATTAATACATGCCTTTTGATTTGAAAATCTTATTTTCATAGTCAACTCAGTCCATCTCTTCTGAAGACATGGTCAAAATTTGGTAGGTTCTAGGAAAATTTCTGAACAGTACCTTGTTTAATTGTTCTAAACCATGAAAAGCTTCTTACTCCTCCAGGAATAAAGTTTATAGACTCCTCATGACATGCTCAATCTTTCATGATCTCTTTTTCTCCAGTTTTATCTCCCTTTGCTTTTATGCATATCCTTATTCAATCTAGAAAACCCACTAATTTCTAGTACACAGATGATATTTTTTTCATATATCTCTTTTTTTTTTTTTTTTTTTTTGTATGTGTATGAAGTATTGTCTGCATGCATGTCTGTTGCACCCGTGTCCTGCAAAGCCTCCCCCCCCGCGGGAGGCAGAAGAGGGTCTCAGATACGGTTCTTAGCCGCCATGTGGGTGCTGGGGATTGAACCCGGGTCCTCTGCAAGAGCGTCGGTGCTCTTAACCGCTAGGCTATCTCTCCAGCCCTCATATATCTCTTTCAACTGCCTTTTTCTTTTCTTTTTTTTTTTTAAATTTTATTTATTTCTATATGTGTATGAATGTATTGTCTGCATGCAAGTCTGTGCACCCGTGACGTGCAATGCCGCGGAGGTCAGAAGAGAGGGCGTCGGATTCCCCTGGAACTGGAGTTCTCCTGGAATTGGAGTTTCAGACGGTTCTCGGCCGCCATGTGGGTGCTGGGGATCGAACCCGGGTCCTCTGCAAGAGCGGTTGGCGCTCTTAACCGCCAGGCCATCTCTCCAGCCCTCAACTGCCTTTTTCTTTTCAGCCCAGAGAGCAGGAACAACTATGGAGACATAAGTTATGTGTTTGAGCCAAGAGAGTTAGCTTATACTTGGAATCCTAAGCACTAGGAAGTGGGGACAGACTGAGAGTTTGAGGTCAGACTGGGTTGCAGTGCAAGATACTGCCTCAAAACATAAACAACAAAATCCCAACAACAAAACCCCTGGACAATATAGATCTTAGAGTAAAGCACTATGCACAGTGCCTAAGCTAGGTCGTTTTTTACTTCCTTCCCTTCTGTGTTTATTTTTCAATCCTGTAAGTTCCAGTTTCTTAAAATACCAAAAACTCTAATTTATTTTTCTAGTTCTGTTTAATTGCTGCTCTATTTAGATTCCTGCTTCTAATTTTGTCCAGATCCTTGTTCCAAATAGTAAATATGCTTTCAAAAGTTTAAATTTAATATAATCATTTCCGTGTTTAAATTCCTTTGTTTGCCTTTAAAGTTCAAACCATTAGCATGGAACTTAAGTTTCATTTGCAAAAACTATATTAAACTATTAAAAAACAATTTTTAATGGCATGAGGTTTTCCTTTTGAGCTGTTACAGTGATAAATTACACTCAATGATTTTTATACATTCAACTACCTTTTTACTCCAGGGACAAACTCACATGGCCATAATATATGCTTCTTTTTTTACATGCTTCTTTTTTTTAATTTAATTTTATTTTTATGTGTATGAATATGCTGTCTGCATGTAGGTTTGTGCACCCATGTCATGCAATGCCGTGGGAGGTCAGAAGAGGGCGTCGGATTCCCCTGGAACTGGAGTTAAAGATGGTTTTCAGCTGCCATGTGGGTGCTGAGGATCAAACCCGGGTCCTCTGCAAGAGCAGTTGGCACTCTTAACCGCTAGGCCATCTCTCCAGCCCCCTATATGCTTCTTTTAATATGCTTCAACTTCTATCAGTATTTATCAGTTATCTTCTACATTTTCTACTAGGGTGTTGCTGGCCTTATAAATGAGTTTGGAAATGTTCCTAGCCCATTTTTCAGAAAAGTTAGAGAAACATTGGTGGTAACTCTTTAAATCTTTGTTAGTATTCTCTACTGAAGTTATATGGTCATGTGCTTTTCTCTGTTGAGAGGTTTTTGACTGCTGATTTAATATTCTAAGTATTTACAGATATGTTTAGATCATCTGTTTCTTCAAGATTCAGATCGGTAGGTTTGTTTCTAAGAATTATTTATTTCTTCTAGGTTATCTACTTATATGTACTTGTCCACAGCAGTTTTGTCTACTGTGTCTACTTTTTCAATCTTTATATCAGCTGAGACTTAACTTTTTTGATTCATTTATTTTCATTTTATATGTGTTTGAGTGTTTTACCTGTATGTATGTAAGTGTACCTGTCTATGCAATGCCCACAGTGGCCAGAAGAGGGTGTCAGATCCCCTGGAACTGGAGTTATTGACAGTTGTTAGCTGCCACATGGGTGCTGGGAATTGACCCCAGGTCTTCTGCAAGAGAAGCCAGTGTACTCTTAACTGCTGAGCCATCTCTCCATAGCTGGGTATTTAAAAATCTAGCTAAGGGTATAGAAATCTGGTTGGTATTTTCAAGTCCAAATTTAAAGTCTAGCTAAGTGTACATAAGTCTGGTTGGTACTTTCAAAACTCCAAATTTTAGTTTTATTGATTTTTAATATTAATTTTCTCCTCTTCTTCTTTTTTTGTCTTTATAAGACAGGGTCTCCTTTTAGTTCCAGCTGGCCTGGAACTTGCTGTATAGACCAGCCTGGCCTTGAACTTGCAGAGATTCGCCTGCCTCTGCCTCCCAAGTTCTGGGATCAAAGGCATGCACTACCATGCTCGGCTTCTCTTCTATTTATATTTTTACTCTTTATTATTTCTTTCTTTCCATTAATTTGTGATTTAGTTTGCTTCTTTGTGGTGGGTGCATGCGCGCGCGTGCGTGTGTGTGTGTGTGTGTGTGTGTGTGTGTGTGTGTGTGTGTAGGGGGTATGGGCTTCTGTGATTAAACACAGGGCCTTGTCTATGCTAGACAAATGTTTGAGGTGGAGTCTTGCTATGTTCCCCAAGCTAACTGAAACATGTGGCCTCAAGTCATCTCCTTGTCTCAGCCTCCTGGGAAGCTGGGATCACATGCACAGGCCACATGTCCTTCTACTTTGTTCTTTTAGTACTTCTTTTTGGTACTGGTTATTGGTTTGGGCTTTTTCTCTCTTGTTAATACTGGTGTTTACCATGGTAAGGTTTCCTCTTAGCATTTGTGTTTGCTGCAATTTGTAAGATTTGGCAGGTTGTATTTTTGTTTTTGTCTCAAGATATTGTCTAATTTCTCTTGTGATATATTTTTTTGTTTGACCTATTCACTGTTCAAGAGCGTGTTACTTTCCATTTTCCTACTGCCATTATATCTAGTGCTAATCTCTTCTGGTCTGTAAATGTCTACTGGTAAATCCAATAATATTCTTATGGGAGCCTTCTTGAATGTAATGAATCAATTCTCCTTTGCTCCTTTCGAAATTTTGTCATTGTTGTTCTAATTTTGTTTATGCACTGTTTTCTTGATTTCAAACAGTTATCTACATTCTTTTATGCCATTCAATTAAAAATTTTTTTTATTTATTATTTTTTTATGTGTATGAGTGTACTGTCTGCATGTAGGTTGGTGCACCCGTGTTGTGAAATGCCTCGGAGGTCAGAAGAGGGCGTCGGATTCCCCTGGAACTGGAATTAAAGACAGTTCTTAGCCGCCACATGGGTGCTGGGAATTGAACCCAGGTCCTCTGCAAGAGCAGTTGGTACTCTTAACAGCTGAGCCATCTCTCCAGCCCCACCATTAAACTTTTAAAAGTTAGTTATTTTAGATTATCTGTCAGATAATTATAGTCTTAATTTATTTGGAGTTGGGTAATACCCTCTCTAATCAGTCTGGCTTGAGATTCTAGGGAAATATGACTCCTGAAAACTGCTTTTGGGGATGTGACTTTACTGAGCTTTTGTGTGTAATTTTCCAGTTAAGAGATGTTTTTAAGTTTCTTTTTCCGCAGCTTATAAATTGTTGCTCCCCCAGTGTTTCTCTGCAGGCTCTTTGATGACGTACATTGGTCTCAGTGGCTCACATGCATCCAGTTTGCCAGCTGCCTATCAGTACTACAGTCAGGCAAGACAGAAACCAGTACTTTGGGCACCCCAACAAAAAGCAGTAATACTAAACTCATGTTCCATTTTTCTTCCTCTCTTTTGAGGAAGAAGTCAAGAGTTGGGCACCTCCTCCTGGCTATACTGAGAGGTGCTGGCATTGGTGTGTGGCACTGAAGGCCTTATGCTGCCACAGCAAGCTTCCTCCATCTACTCTTGTTTTCAGCAGCTCCCACAACCTAAATCATGCTGGTTCTCTTAGAGGGGTGAGGCAGAAAGCAGTTCTTTGGGTAGTCCTCTGAAATACTGGACCATTGAATACATGCTTCACTTTTCCCCTGTAAGGAGAAACTGAGTCAAGTATTCTCTCCTGATCATGCTGAACTGTGATGATCTGAGGGAAGAAGGGAGAGCACAAGTAAAACGAACAAGGTCTTCTTACCCATTTCAGTGTGGCTGTTTTCAGCTTTGGGTCTACTGGGTGATACATTTTCTTATTTATTTCTATTTCCTGGAGTTTCTCAGAAAGATATTTTGGTCCATATATTGCTCTTAAGTTGGTATTTCTGTTGGGGGAATAAGGATGGGACTTCCTACTGTACTCTACCATTTATTAACAATGTATTTCCTAGACCAGCTACAACATCGACAATGAAGAAGGTAAGAAGAGTCTACTTTGAGTCAAAAGACTATTTTGAGTCATCAAAGGAGTAAGTGATATGATTTTTCATATAAAATAAAGATATAGTAACTTAAGTAAAGTTAAATCAAATTTAAATTAAAGGCAAATATTGCCTAGGATATTATTATTTGGCTTCAGAAACAAGAAACCTACTTGAGAACTTGATAAAATGTACAAGGATAAAGAAAATTCAGTAAAGTTGATTTATTTAGGAGATTAGGTGAGAAAGTTGAGGACAGTGCTATAAATAGCACTTCAATAAATATGTATGGAGTGAATGGCTCATTATATTTAGTTATGCAAAGGAAGACTGTCTTAGTGATGACAAGCCTTTGTCTGATCCAGTGAATCCCAATCAAGAACATAGGGGATTAGATTGTAAGATGAGAGTATTAAGGAAATTTTTCTAAAATTAAAAGCTCCATCAAATCAGCATATTTCTCAAAGGATTATTTAAAAACTCTTTCCTAGGAATAATAAAACAAAGACATTTCATTTTTTTATTATCTAGTTCAATATTACCTAAAAAAAAAACATCAAAAATAACAACCCTATCTAGTTAGGTAGTTAGGGACAGGTAAAGGGATAAGGACCAAAGTAAAAACATGAAATAAAGAAGAGTAGTTAAGAAGAATGGTATTCATGAATAAATAGACTGACTTTACTATGTCTTACTGTTTTTCTTCCTCTTAAGTATTTACTTAATCATATGTTCAAACCCTTTATTTAGGGAGCCACTAAAAGTACCACACTATAACTAGGTTTGTAATAAACTAAGGAAACTATAGGACACTGATATAAAGGTACTGCCTACTCTACCACACCCCTTCCCCCCCCAAAGGAGAGAAACCTTCAAAGGAACTGAGAAAAAGCCAACAGAAATTTCAAAGGAATATTAAGAAAGAGAAATGCCAAAGGATATAATTGTTTAAAGGAGGACATAGTTAAGGAAGATATTCATAACTTCTCATTCAGTCTTAATTGTCTTTCTATCCCCTTCTTCACTGACACCCTTTCACGAGCCCCTCTCCCCCGAATTCACACACAAAAATTCAATAAAAAGAAGATATCCAACCCTTGTCCTGCTTTCCCTCTCTTGCAACCATTTTATTTTAGAGATTTGTTTTTAATTATGTTCCTGTGTATCTGGGTATATGAGTATGTGCAAATGAGTTCAGATGTCTTCAGAGGCCAAAGGCATTGGATCCCCTGGAGCTGGAATTATAAGTGGTTCTGAGCTGTCTGATGTGGGTGCTGGGAACCAAACTTGGGTCATCTTCAAGAGCAGTATTGACTTTATTTATTTATTTTACATAATTAATTTGTCTTTTTGAGACAAGGTCTTCCTTTAGTCCCAGCTGGCCCGGAGCTCTCTTTGTAGACCAGGCTGGCCTTGAACTCACAGAGATTGGCCTGCCTCTGCAGATTAAAGGCATGCATCACATGCCCAGCAGTATTTACTCTTAAATGCTGAGCTATCACTCCAGCCTGCAACCATTTTCTTAAAACTGGTGTCAGAGGTGAAAGCCAGATTACACAACAAATTTATCTAATATTAATAGATTCTAAAAGCTTTAGTTAAGGTTTTGATTTGAAAGTTTTTTTAGTTGTTTTTGCCTTTACATCTATCTATCTATCTATCTATCTATCTATCTATCTATCTATCTATCATCTATCTATATCTTCCATCCAGTGTGTATGTGTGTGTGTGTGTGTGTGTGTGTGTGTGTGTGTGTGTGAGTGAATACACATGGCATGGCTCACATGTGGAGGTTAGATGACAACTTGTGAGAGACAGTTCTCTTTTTCCCCAGTGTGGGTCTCAAGGATCACACTCAGGTTATTAGGCTTGGTAGCAGATGCCTTTACCTGTTGAGCCATCTTGCCAACCCCAAATAGTTGTCTCCCTTTAAAAAAAAAAGCCTTTTCCCCTTGCAGAATGATGGTATTAAAGGGGCATGATGTCATTCATCTAGTCCTTGCTAGTTGGGAAGTAAATGAAGAGGATTGCTAGAACCTAGGAATTGAAGATCAGCCTGGGAAACACAGTGAGACTATGGTTCAAAACCAAATTAAGGGCTAGGTGTGGTAGGGCATTCCTTTAATCCCAGCACTAGAAGGCAGAGGCAGGCAGATCTCTGTAAGATTGAGGCCAGCTTCATCAAGTTCTAGGCCAGCTGGGGCTTCAGGGAGACCCAGTCTCAAAAAACCAAACCAGACAAACAAAAACACCACCATACACACACAAAAAAAACCCTAAACCAAACAAAATGAAATAAAACCAAACCAAATCACAGCAACTGAAAAAATGAAGGCATTATGACAACAGTAATATCAGTAGTAGCACTATTAGTAATAATAGCAACTAATTTCTACTGAGTAATTACTATTGAGCAAAAAGAGGACCCGGGTTTGACCCCTAGCACCCACATGGCGGCTGAAAACCATCTTTAACTCCAGTTCCAGGGGAGTCTGATGTCCTCTTCTGACCTCCGCGGCATTACACGACATGGTTGCACAAACCTACATGCAGACAGTACATCCACACACATACAAAAATAAAATAAAAAACTTGAAAAAATCATATTTATTTAAAAATTTTAATTTTATGTGTATGAGTGTATTGCTTGCATGTATGTAAGTACACCCCAGTCATGCAATGCCCATGGGGGCCAGAAGAGGGTGATGGATCCCCTGGAGTAGCTGCCATGTTGGTGCTGGGAACTGAACCCAGGTCCTCTTAACCACTGAACTATCTCTCCAGCTACATAACATTTAATTTATACAACTATTTTATGGTTATTTTACAAATGAGGAAACGTAAAGGCAGAGATACTGAACACTAATGAATGTTCACATGACTATTAAGTAAAGAAATAAAAAGTTAGGTATAGAATGGGGATGAGGAGGGTGCTGGGGCTAGGGAGGGATGAAGGGGGTGGTAAGGGAAGAAGAGAGAATAGAGATGATTGGAACTGAGAGGCTAGGAAACCCAGAGTATAATGTGATGCCCATGAGACCCCATGAGAAATTCCCATACACTGTCTGAACATTAGTGCACAGGTTGTGCAACCTGGTGGCTGTGTGGCAGGGAACACAGTGCAAGACAAGAGGATACCTCCCTTTGAATGGTTGGTGAGAGCAATCCAAGTGACTATCAAAACAAAACAGGCTATCTCCAAAGCTCTTTATCAAAACAAAACAGGCTATCTCCAAAGCTCTTTATTATCTACCAGAAATAGAAAACAAGACCCCACTGTTCAGGTCAGGACATGCTTCAGGGATAGGGCTTAGATTAATGTAACAGGAACTGACCTGCAAACTTTTCTATTTGAAGTTAAGTGCTCATAATGCTGGACACTGTGCATACTGCTACAAGAGAAGGTCGCTCAGTTGTAAAATCCAGCGCCAAACTGTGGTAAGCATGATGAGCTGCCCAGAAAATTGCCTCTATCGGTGCAGCAGAGGCACTGTTGTCTGGGGGATGATCAGCAGCTGTCTGGTTGGACTTGGATCCCTCTCGATGGGACTGAACCCATGAAAGCCACTATGAACCCAGCCAAATGCACAGGGCTGGAGAAGACATAGAGCTTAGAAAAAAGCATATCGGGGTCATATCTCTAGACAAATAAAATTTCTTATCATACTAACTATGGAATCTTAACAGCCAAGCTTATCATAGGCCACTCATCAAAAAAGCTACTCTATGCCAAAGATGGAGGACACTGACAACTGATCAGACACAGAACATGCACATCTGAAAGGTCCCCATTCCTGGGGGACACATCTACAATTGAACCTCTACACACAGAGTGACGGGCAGAGAAAGAATGGGTGTGCCCCTCAATTTTCACCAGTAATGCTTCTGTACACAATAGAGAGTGAGACAAACAGAAGGCCACAGCTAGTCAACCTCCTAAGAATTGGAGCCCCCAAAGTATATATCCCTGGATGGGGCCCCTATATTAAACCTCACCTACCCATGGCTCAGGGATCATTATGGAATATGGGGAAGAAAGACTGCACCAGCCAGGGCTGGTGCATGAACATAGAGAAGCAGTGACGTATAATTGACTGTAAGCTTTCACATGTAAAACTGGCAATGTAGGCATCAGGCACTGGACCCATGCCAACAGGGACAAGGTCTCAAAGTGGAGCAAGAGAAATGGGTGAGGGACTGACCCTGGACTGAGAACTCTAAGAGACTGAGTGCTGTTGGGTAAGGAGGAGCATGCTTTACCTAGGATTCCTAGATATGCTGAATAGACTCCAGCAGATCTATTTGCACAGGACCTCTGGGTTTGGGAGCTTAACTGGATAGGGCTTAGCTTGGATGTTGTAATGCATGAGTTCTGATAGAGGGTTGGGGCATGGGGAGGACTGGGTTTGATTGTACAAATGCTCAATATGTGAAAAGAAAAAATAAAGAAAAAATATGACATAAGATTTAAAAAAAGTTAGGTATGGGTAGCTTAACTCTAGAGACTATAATTTTTTACATAAAGGGCTAGTGAAGGCAAGTGTTTCAGAACTACATAGTTTTATTATATCTTAAGATATTTTAAAAAGCAACCACCGCCTTTTGCTATATGTAAGCTTGAGTTGAGATAGTGCATTAAATTCAGATGGTGTAATTTTGTTACATCATAACTCTTAGGTAATTGAAAATTGTTTTAATGTTTCCTTAATTAAGAATGAAGATTTGGGCTGGAGAGATGGCCTAGTGGTTAAGAGCGCTGACCGCTCTTGCAGAGGACCTGGGTTCGATCCCCAGCACCCACATGGCGGCTGAGAACCATCTGAAACTCCAATTCCAGGAGAACTCCAGTTCTGGGGGAATCCGACACCCTCTTCTGACCTCCGTGGCATTGCACGACACGGGTGCACAGACTTGCATGCAGACAGTACATTCATACACATACAGAAATAAAATAAAAAAAAAAAGAATGAAGATTTGTGACCTGTAGTATTTTAAATGTGAAGGGAATCCAATGGCCTGGATCTGTCATATAAGTAATACTCATTAAACCAATTAGTAATGGAGATTTCCTAAGGATATCTTAAATCAATAATATAGAAATGCTGGAGACGCCATAACGCGCCAGGCCAGGGAAATCCATATGCCAAGGACAAGACGAAGGGACAACATGGAAAAGGCACAGGATACTCCCACACCAGGCCCTACCAAACCTGGAGGAGATAGCCACAATGGGATCCCCTTGGAGGAGACCCAAGGAACAGAGCTTAGACGAATAATTACAGACATACGCAGAGAAATTAAAGAAAATAAAGAAGAAGTCATGGAACTAAAGAGAGAGAATGAAAAACTCAAAAAGGACCTAGAGGGATACAATGACAAACTTCGGAAAGAACTAAAGGAACAGAATGACAAACTCCAGAAAGAACTAGAGGGAGAAAAAAACAAACTCCGAATGGAAGTAGAAACACTGAAAAAGGAAGCCAACCAAAGAAGAAAGGAGCACCAAGAAGAGATTGAGAAGCACAAAGAAGAGATTGAGAAGCTCAAAAAGG